>CAUYQV010080342.1:0-13625 GCA_963574575.1 Galagoides demidoff
GGGCGCCTGTGGTCCCAGCTACTTGGGAGGCGGAGGCAGGAGACTCGCTTGAGCCCAGGAGTTGGAGGTTGCTATGTGCTGTGATGCCATGGCACTCTACCCAGGGGGATAGCTTGAGGCTCCGTCTCAAAGAAAAAAAAAAAAGGCCTAGAATTTGTGTGGTGGGCACCTGTAGTCCTTGCTACTTGGGAAGCTGAGGCGAGAGGATTGCTTGAGCCCAAAAGTTTGAGGTTGCTGTGAGCTATGACATCACAGCCACAGAGTAAGACTGTTCAAAACAACAACAACACAAGAATAATTTGGTTCAACAGTGCTGCTCACATTGTGGTGAGGAACCGTCTTTCCCCCAATCACTTGTGGATTAGTACTTTTGTAAAATGAGATAAAAATGAAATATTAGAAAAATTAAAAAGACAAAAATACAAGCCACATTTTAAATTAATAGACTTAATACATAAAATTACATTTCAGTAAGTATATCGTAGGACAGTTTTTTTTGCAGTTTTTGGCCGGGGCTGGGTTTGAACCCACCACCTCCAGCATATGGGACCAGCGCCCTACTCCTTTGAGCCACAGGCGCCGCCCAGACAATTTTTATTTTCTATGTCTCTGCATATTTCATCAAGGACTGGTAATGAACAGTTCAAGGATCGGTACCAGTCCGTGGAAACTATTTTGAGTAGCACAGCAGTAGTTATGTAACCTTGCATGCCAGTCTCTGTATGTTATTGGCAGGACTAAGGAGGGTTGTATAGGTATCTATCTCAGAGAGCTATGATGCTGTCTGTAGTAAAATCTCAAAGAACATCATGCGAGACAACTTTTTCCACAGCTCCTAAATACATGTAAGAGCCATCTTGGCTTCTACTAACTGGGAAAACTTTAGTTATATATATTTTTTTAATTTCAAAATATTAAGGGGGTATAAATGTTTTTGGTTACATGGATCACTTTTGTAATGCTTGAGTCACAGCTATAAGTGTGCTCATCATTCAAACTGGGAAAACTCTTGAATTTTGATGAAACATACTTTATAGTCTTTTTTTTTTTTGGTAATGAATTTTATTTAGAGGGAGGTCGCTTCTCTGAATTGTGGGAAACTTCCTGGTTCTCTTCTTTAGAACTGTTGCATAGACCCTTGATTTTTTTTTTTTTTAGCTTGTGCTATGGAAGGAGATCTGTACTTGTTCTTTATCGTGCTACAGCAGTCAAATAGGAGCTGTGCTATTATTCCTAGATCAGTGTTCTTCCATCCAAATCTTCACACATAAAATCCTATGCCGTCAGAAGGGGACAAAAGGAGAATATTTCATTATCAGGATAGACATTTAGAAGTGTGGTTGAAATGATATGGATGAAATCATTAAGGAAAATTTCCCTGCAGTTCTTTGATGTGGCTATTTGTTCCAAAATAAGCTGCAGGGCCTCCCTCCAATACTGGATATATGGCAGAGTTTCCAGGGCTCCCAAAACACAGAGGTTGAAGCAATGCAAGTGGGGATTGGAATGGCCCCTTAACTCACCTAGGACTGGCCTTAAAATAAAAAAGTGTCTTGAATTTTGTGTGGTCTTTTAAGATAGTTACTGTACGTAGTCTTCAGTGCCTATCTTCAAGCTGGTCAACTGCCCTCACTTGTGTTTTTTTTTCCTTCCTCATGACACTTCTGTTTTGCTGCCACCTCTTAGGTCCTTTCCTCTGTGCCTATTGTGAATAAATTCTGCTGCTTCCTTACCCTCCCCATCTTTCCCGTTACAATTTTACCTTGGTGAAACCCACCTCTTTGAACACTGTTTTGAAGGACAATCATTTATTCTCTCTCAAGCTCCACAGACCGTGGCATCCATCCAAAATGGTCGTTTTTTTGCTCCCCCTTTTTCTTTCAAGTTAAGTTTTTTCTACTCTCATACAGAAATTTTCTTTCTTGAGGTTTATTCCTTCTCATTCCTCAAACCAATCAGGAATATTTATTTCATAATCATTTCCAGATTGTTCTATTATTATTATTATTTGAGACAGAGCCTCAAGCTATTGCCCTGGGTAGAGTGCTGTGGCATCACAGCTCACATCAACCTCCGACTTCTGGTCTTATGCGATTCTCTTGCCTCAGCCTCCCAAGTAGCTGGGACTATAGGCACCCACCACAATGCCCGGCTGTTTTTTGGTTGTATTTGTCATTGTTGTTTGGCAGGTCTGGGCTGTATTCAAACCTGCCAGTTCTGGTGTACGTGGCTGGCGCCTTAGCCACTTGAGCTACAGGCGCTGAGCCTATTCTTTTTTTTTTTTTTTTTTTACAGTTTTTGGCCAGGGCTGGGTTTGAACCTGCCACCTCTGGTATATGGGGCTGGTGCCATACTTACTCCTTTGAGCCACAGGCGCCACCCTATTCTATTATTTTTATTCTTAGGAGTCTCTTGTTTGCATTTACTTACTCTCCCACTTTGGTTTGTAATTTTTGATCGTGAACTTAATTTCAGCACTGTTATTTGCCCCTCTCTGAAAGTTTTTCATGTTTTCAGAGATAGAGTCACTGTCACCTATGCTAGAGTACACCAGCACCATCATAGTTCACTACAGCCTCAAACTCCTGGGTTCAAGCGATTCTCCTGCTTTTGCCACTTGAGTTCTTGGGACTATAGCTACATGCCACTATGCCCAGCTAGTTTTAAATTTTTTGCAGGGACTGGGTCTTGCTCTGTTGCCCAGGTTGGTTTAGAACTCTGGCCTCAAAGCGACCCTCCCACCTTGGCCTCACAAAATGTGAGGATTACAGGTGTGAGCTACCACACATCTGGCCTTAATGGGAGACTTTTTAAAAAGTTTTTTATTTTGAGGACTTTCAAACATACACCAAAAGTAGAACAAAAGTTGATCAGGTAGTATCAAGGATCTCATATACTCATCACGTAGCTTCAACAGTTAACTTGGTGACCTATTTTGTTTCATTTATACCCCTATCCGTTTTCTCCTTTCTGGATTAGCTTAAAGGAAATCTCATGTAATATTTCATATTTCAGTATGCATCTCTAAAAGATTACTCTTTTTAAACTTAACTGCCATATCATTATCATACCTAAAGAAAACCAATGTTTTAATATCAAATATCCAACCAGTATCTGTATTTTCAATTGTTTCGTAAATGTTATGTTTACATTTAAGAAAAATTTCAGTTTGTTTAAATGAGGATTTAAAGTAAGAATATACTGTGCAATTGGTTGGTGGTGATTATAATCTGTAATCTCCTTTTGTCTCTCTGTCCCTTGCAATTTATTAAAGAAACCAGGTTTTTTTTTCTCGTAGAGTTTTCTATAGTCTGGGAAATTGGTAGTTGGGTCTTGGCAGGGGTGTTCAACCTGAGCCCATGGCTGCATATTGATTTTGCGAGGCTGTTTTTTTTTTTTTTTGGCTTGTCTGTGGTGTTAGATATCACAAAAAGTATTTATGGACCTTTTTTTGTGCTAATAAGCTTTCATTAATGTTTGTGTATTTCATGTGTGGCCCAAGACAGCTCTTATTCTTTCAGTGTGTGGCAGAGGGAAAAACAGGGTGGACACCCATGCTAGGGTTTTTTTTTTTTGGAGGGGGGATGGGGAAGCAAGGCTACATCTTTTTGTTATGTAGTTACCATTTATGTTCAGTGCCTAAATCCATTAATTTATTAGTTGGACTATTGCAAAATGGCGATAGTCCATCATCCATTGACAAAGCCTCCCTTTGTCTACTTGATTACCAAAGGACCATTTGTAGAGAGAAGGAAGGATATGTACCTGTTTCTTTTTCCTCTTGATTTGCCAGTTTTCAAAATAATGAATTGGCTGCCTAGTATTTTCAGTGATGACTAATTAGTTCATATCATTATATATTCATAAAATTTTAACATTTTGGATGTGCTTCAGTCCATTGCAGTTATTACTGCTGCTAAAACCATGCTCTGCCTGATTCTACAATCTTTTGACATGATGTTAGTAGTCTTTGAGAGCTGCTTTGTTATCTGCTATAAACAGAAGTTCTTGGCTCATCTTGTGTATTTCCTGCCCCCTACCTGAAACTAGCCATTTCTCCAATGGGTCTTCATTTCTTTTAGGGTGAAATGGATTAAGAAGACCCCAACCTAGGTCTTATTACTACTGATTGGTCATTGAGATTATAGGGAGTGTATCTTTTTTAAAGATAACAGTACACGGTGAGTTCCTATACACCTAGTTCAAATCTATTAAGTGTGTATCTCCTGTATCTTTTCTCTTTTTTTTTCATTTTTAAGATTATTTTAGTCCTCAGGCACAGTGGCTTATGACTGTAATCCTAGCACTCTGGGAGGCCAAAGTGGGTGGATCGCCTGAGCTCAGGAGTGTGAGATCAGCAGGAGCAAGAGCGAGACCCCCATCTTTAAAAAGTAGCCGGGTGTTGTGACAGGTGCCTATAGTCTCAGGTACTCAGGAGGGTAAGGCAAGAGGATTGGGTGTAAAGCCTAAAGCGAGGATGAAGGCCTAAATCAATGCAGTGAAAATAGGTATAGAGGAAAAAGAACAGAAATGAGAAGCATTAAAGAAGTAAAATCCGCTCTGCGCCTGTGGCTCAAGTGGCTAAGGCGCCAGCCACATACACCTAAGGTGGTGGTTTGAATCCAACCCAGACCTGCCAAAACAACAATGATGGCTGCAACCAAAAAAATAGCCGGGCATTGTGGCAGGTGCCTGTGGTCCCAGCTACTTGGGAGGCTGAGGCAGGAGACTCACTTAAGCCCAGGAGTTGGAGGTTTCTGTGAGCTGTGATGCCAGGGCACTCTACCCAGGGGGATAGCTTGAGGCTCAGTCTCAAAAAAAAAAAAAAAAAAAAAGTAAATCAATAGGATTTAATTACCAACTTGAAATGTGGGGATATGGGGTTGGGGGAGGCATGGGAAAGCAGTAAGGACAAGTTTTGTCTAGACTCAAACCCAAGAGTTTGAGGTAGCTGTGAGCTGTGATGACATGGCATTCCACCGAGGGCAACATAGTGAAACTCGGTCTTAGAAAAAATAAAAACAAGATTGTTTTATTCCTGCATCTTCTCAATTGTTTTTTCCTTGTACTTGCCCTTTTTCTTTCATATTTGGCGAGATTTGTCTGTCTTTTTTTTTTTTTTTGGCAGTTTTTGGCCAGGGCTTGCTTTGAACCCGCCACCTCTGGCACATGGGGCCAGCGCCCTATTCCTTTGAGACACAGACGCCGCCACCAAGATTTGTCTTTCCACTCAAGGCTCTGTCTGCTTAAGGAGACTCGCTTAAGCCCAGGAGTTGGAGGTTGCTGTGAGCTGTGATGCCAGGGTACTGTCTAGTTTAAGGTAGTAGTAACCACATTGCTGGCATGAATGCCCACATGGACATTTGTGCCATTAGACATTTCCTGCTGCACCGGCTCAGCATAGATGACGTATTTCTTCCTGTAAACCTGGACTACTTTGCCAATCTGCCAATCTTTATAGCATCCCTGGACAACCTGAACTTCATCATCCTTTCAGATGGGTATGGGCTGAACATTGCATTTCTGTCTTAGTTCTTTGGAAAGAGGGGAAGACATAATCTTCCTGTGAATGTGGGACGGTGTATTGAAATGTCTTTTGCAGCTTGCTTTGATCAGAAGTCAGTTACAAAGGGATTGAACTGCATTTGGGCTTCTGCCTCTTTAGCAGTGGCCGCGATAGGGAAGAGTCTAGACAAACTTGTCCTTACTGCTCTCCCATGTCTCCCCCAATCCTTTGTCCCCGTATTTGAAATTGGTGATTAAGTCCTACTGATTTTACGTCTTTAATGCTTTTTGTTTCTGTTCTTTTTCCTCTACAACTATCCGCACTGCATTGATTTAGGCCTTCATCCTCCCTTTATTTAGGCTTTACATCCTTCCATTCTGCCTTTCATGTGGCTATAAGGATATAGCCTAAAATTCTTATTGCATAGGGCAGTCAGAGTTCCTTTAAGTCTCTACAATTTGTCTTCTGTCTGCTCCTTCTCTGGCACACTCTCTACCAGCCATTTGAAAGAACCTGCAGTTTGTAATCTGAAGATTATAAAGATTGTCAAGACTTCTAATGTTTTTCTGCCTTTGCTCAGCTGCTTATTCTTTTTGTCTCTTATGCTCTTTCCTATTTTATACCTTTTTCCCAACATTTTATTATGAAAAATTACAAACATACAGAAAAGTTTCAAGAATTTTATAGAGAATGCTTGTGTACTTACCATATTCTGCCATTCACATTTTATTCTGCCTTATTATATGTCTGTACAAATATCTATCCCTGTATCCAACCATCACTAAAAACTTTCTCCTAAATACTTTAGTATGCACATAATTAACTAGAGTTTATTACTTTTTTATAGTTTATTTTCTTTTGAGCTAAAACATATATACAATGAAATACCTATAGTTGAGGTACATATTCTCTGAATTTTGACCAAAGCATGCACCTAAGTAAGCCAAAACATTGTCGAGATACAGGGCTAGGGCAGTGGTTTTCAATTATGGATGGTTTTGCCTATGAGCAAACATTTGGGGATGTTGGGAGACATTCTTCCTTGTCACAGTCGGACAGATTGAGGATAGGTTAGTGCTGACATCTAGTGGGTAAAGTCCAGAAATAGCTACAGTGACAATTTTTTTCTCATTAGGGCCATTGCTAAGCTTTAAGACAGCCATTACTATAAAGCACCCT
Source organism: Galagoides demidoff (assembly GCA_963574575.1). Taxonomy (NCBI): domain Eukaryota; kingdom Metazoa; phylum Chordata; class Mammalia; order Primates; family Galagidae; genus Galagoides; species Galagoides demidoff. Next base: position 6,686 of record CAUYQV010080342.1, read on the forward strand.
CTCCGAGTTTCATTATTTCTCTTGCCAATCACGTCCCTCCTTCCAGCCTCAGAGGTAACTGTTGTGATTTTTTCTACTATAGTTTTTATTGTTCTAGAAGGTGGTATAAACGCAGTCAAACATTATATCTTTATGGCAGTCTTGCCTAAAAAGAGAAACGTTGCCTGCGACTCTTCAAAGAGTAAAAAGCTTTTTCCATCAATTATAAAATAAATATCTTGTAGGGATGTGTATTGTATAATATTTTCAGCAAAATTCCTTTAGCAAATGAAACAAAGGCATTCATACAACTGTTTCCTTTAGAAATTACTAAGGTAGAAAGTGAACATGCAGTTGAGCGTGAGCAGTTTTATATGGGAAAGATAGTAATGTTAAAGGCATTGCTTTCTGGTGGTCCAGGTTGGTTGATTTGAGAGTAAAACCTGAATGAATGAATGGAGTACTTTATTTCAGCCAGGGTTTTTTTTTTTTTTTTTTTTGAGACAGAGCCTCAAGCTATCCGCCTGGGAAGAGTGCCATGACATCACAGCTCACAGCAACCTCCAACTCCTGGGCTCAAGCGAGTCTCCTGCCTCTGCCTCCCGAGTAGCTGGGACCACAGGCGCCTGCCACAACACCTGGCTATTTTTTGGTTGCAGCTGTCATTGTTGTTAGGCGGGCCTGGGCTGGATTCAAACCCGGCACCTTGGGTGTACGTGGCTGGCACCTTAGCTACTTGAGCCACAGGCGCTGAGCCGCCAGGTTTTGCTAAGAGGTGGATAGTATCCATTTCAAAGTATATGTAAAGTACAGGTACGTTGTGCCAGTCAAGTAGAAAGCCACCAAATTTGGAGATCAATTATGAGTTAACTAAGGAAATTTGCCTTTCATTAATGTTAGTTTTGCAATTTTTTCCTCAAAGGTGTTATGTGAGAATATCTGAAGGCAAAGGAAGAGTCTTCTCTTTTTACCTCTTTTTGAGGCAGAGTCTCACTTTGTTGCTCTTGGTAGAGTACTATGGCATCATAGCTCACAGCTGCCTCAAACTCTTGGACTTAAGTGATCCTCTTGCCTCAGTTTTTCATTTTTAGTAGAGACAGGGTCTCAATCTTGCTCAGGCTGGTCTTAAACTTGTAAACTCAAGCAATGTACCGTCTTGGCTTCCCAGAGTGCTAGGATTACTAGCATGGACCACTGCGCCCAGCCTGGAAGATTATTCTTCTTCTTTTTTTTTTTAGAGACAGAGTCTCACTATGTCACCCTAGGTAGAGTGCTGTGGCGTCGCAGCTCATAGCAACCTCTAACTCTTGGGTGTAAGTGATTCTCTTGCCTCAGCCTCCGAAGTGGCCGGGACTATAGGTGCCTGCCACAGTGCCTGGCTATTTTTTTGTTGTGGTTGTCTTGTTTGGCAGGCCTGGGCCAGATTCAAACCCACCAGCTCTGGTGTATGTGGCTGGTGCCCTAGCCTGGTGCTAAACCTGGAAGGTTCTTCTTTAAAAACCAAATCAATGGCTTAGCGACTGTGGCTCAAGTGACTAAGGCGCCAGCCACATACATGTAAGGTGGCAGGTTCGAATCCAGCCCAGGCCCGCCAAACAACAATGATGGCTGCAACCAAAAAAATAGCCAGGCGTTGTGGTGGGCACCTGTGGTCCCAGCTACTTGGGAGGCTGAGGCAGGAGACTCGCTTGAGCCCGGGAGTTGGAGGTTGCTGTGAGCTGTGATGCCACAACACTCTACGCAGGGGGATAGCTTGAGGCTCTGTCTCAAAAAAAAAAAAAAATCAACGGCATAGTTGTGGTTCCACTCCAATAGAAGCTTAAGTCACCAAAGTTCAGTGTTATTTGTTCATCCTTGACAGCTTTGATGGTTGATAATCGTATGTTTATTAGTCATTGATAAATGGATTGATGTATTTATCAAAAGTTACTTGTTGATATCATTCATTCTTATGACTTTAAATGCCAGGTGTATGTTGACAACTCCCAAATATTTATGTCTGACTTAAACTGCATATATCTAGTTGACCATGTGACATCTCCACGTGGGTATATAAAAGGCAGTTCAGACTTGCATCCAAAATTATATTATTGTCTCCTCAAAGTCTTCTCTTTCCTAACTCAGAAAATAGCAACTTTTCTTTCCAGCTGCGCAAGTCAAAAAACCTTGGTGTTGGGCTGGGTGCGTTGTCTCACACCTATAATTCCAGCACTTTGGGACCCAAGGAGGATGGCTTAGGACCAGGAGTTTGACACTAGCCTTGGCAACATAGTAAGATGTCTCTACAAAAGTAATAATAATAATAATAATAATAATAATAATAATAATGAATAAATTAGCTGAGTGTGGGGCACACACATGTAACCCTAGCTACTGAGAAGGCTGAGGTAGGAGGATTGCTTGAGCCCAGGAGTTGGAGGCTGCAGTGAGCACTGATCAGACCTTAGCACTCCAGCCTGGGTGACAGAGCAAGACTGTCTCTTTTTTTTTTTTTTTGAGACGGAGCCTCAAACTGTCCCCCTGGGTAGAGGGCCATGGCATCACAGCTCACAGCAACCTCCAACTCCTGGGCTCAAGTGAGTCTCCTGCCTCAGCCTCCCAAGTAGCTGGGACTACAGGTGCCCGCCACAACGCCTAGCCATTTTTTGGTTGCAGCCATCATTGCTGCCTGGTGGGTCCGGGCTGGGGATTCGAACCCACCACCTTAGGTGTATGTGGCTGGCACTTTAGCCACTTGAGCCACAGGCGCCGAACCAAGACTCTGTCTCTTAAAAGAAAGAAAATGTTGTTATCTTACACCATTTTCTTTGTCTTACACTGTACATCTAATCTGTGAGCAAGTCCTAGTGGCTCTGCCTTCAGAATGTCATGGGTCTAATCATTTCTCACTACTTAGACCACTGCCATCTTAGTCTAAGCTACCTTAGTTTCTGCTGTGATTATTGTAGTCGCTTCATAACTAGACTCTTTTATTTCCACTCTTTTCCCTCATAGTCTGTTTTCAATACTGCAGTCAGAATGATTCTTTTAAAATATAACCAGTGGCCAAAACTACCCGTCAGCTCCTGATTTCATTCAGAGTAAAAATCAAAGTCATAATAATAGTCTAAAGACCCAGTGGGTGCCTGTAGTCCCAGCTACTGGGGAGGCTGAGGCAAGAAAATCACTTAAGCCCAAGAGTTTGAGGTTGCTGTGAGCATTCTCCTGAGGGTGACGTAGTGAGACTGTCTCAAAAAAAAAAAAAAAATAGACCCCGCGTAGTAGTACATGTCTATAGTCCCATGTAATTGGAAGGCTGAGGCAAGAAGATTGCTTGAGCCCAGGAGTTTGAGGCCAGCCTGGGCAATATAGCAAAAATCTTGTCCCTTAAAATAAGAGAGAGAAAGAAAGGAAGAGAGTGAGGGAAGGGAGGAAGGAAGGAAGGAAAGAGGAAAAAAAAAGATGTGTCTTTCTAAACATTGGTCACTTTTCTTAATTTTTGATTTGTACTATTATACTTTTGTTTCCTATTTCATGAATTACTGTTACATTTATTTCTTCTGCTTTTGGGGGTTTTAATTTGCTGTTATTTTTCTCATTTTTTGAGATAGGTACTTAGAGCATTTATGGTTATAATTTCGCTCTATATACAATTCTAGCTACATCCCATAAGTGTTGATAATCAGTTGGATTTTTGGTAGGTATTTTTATAGATCTTTTACATAGTTAATTTAATTACTAATATATTTGGATTTGAAACTAACATTTTAGCCTCAGCGCCTGTAGCTCAAGCAACTAGGGTGCCAGCCACATACACTGGAGCTGATGGTTCTAATCCAGCCCAGGCCCTCCAGACAATAATGACAACTACAACCAAAAAATAGCTGGGCATTGTGGTGGATGCCTGTCGTCCCAGCTACTTGGGAGGCTGAGGCAGGAGGATTGCCCGAGCCCAAAAGTATGGGGTTGCTGTGAGCTGTGATGTCACAGCACTCTACCCAGGGCGGCAGCTTGAGACTCTGTCTCAAAAAAAAAAAAAAACTAACATTTTAGGATTGCTATTTCTCCTACCAGCTCTGTGTTCTTTTTTTCTTTTCATGCCTTCTCTTGGATTTATTATTCCACTTTCCCCCACTGTATTATCTTATTTAATTACTCAGATGCATTCATTTACTTTTCTTTAAGTCATTACCCTTCAGATTATACAATGCATCTTTGGTTTATTAAAATCTGATGTCAATTAATAGTTTTATCACTTCTCTGTCAGTTTGTGGACCTTGGTGTATTTATGCTTCGCTTACTGCTCTTCTAGCTGTTGGGTCATTATTGTCAATTCTTTTAATTCTACATATTTTTGACCCCACAAGACACTGTTTTACATAGTCAGTACTCACTTAGTTTTCTTTATATTTCTCCTTTCATTCTCTCCATCTTCACAGTGCCTTTGTCTAGGACGGGGGTTCTCAAACTTTTTAAACAGGGGGCCAGTTCACTGCCCCTCAGACTGTTGGAGGGCTGGACTGCGGGCCCCGGGATGAGTCAGCTGCTAAGCAGGACAGGCAGCAGCGGCAAAAACACCCGGCTGGCCGGATAAGTGTCCTCGGCAGGCTGCGGTTTGAGGACGCCTTGTCTAGGATCATGTTTCTTTTACCTGAAGAACTTCTTTTAGTGTGGGTCTGCTAGTTAACAATTTCAGTTTTATTCTGGGAAAGAAGGTTTTGTTTCTTTTTTAACCTCCACTTTTAAATGTAATCTAAATGAGTATAGATTGGTAGTTCATTGCCTTTTGGCCTCCCTTCTTTCTGTTGACGTTAGCTGTCAGTCTTATTTTTGCTGCTTTAAGACTAATGTGTTCTTTTTTTTCTCCCCTTCTCTGGCTAATTAGGTTTTTAAAGATGCCTAATTTCTTTTGTTTCTGAAATTTTACTAAGATGTGTTTGCATGAGTATGTCCTGCTTAGAGTTCAGTACTTCTTAAATCTATGGCTTAGTGTCTTTGTTCAGTTTTGGAAATGCTTTATCCATTATCTGTCTTTTCAAATGTTGCTTCTGTTCCATTCTCTTCCCTGTTTATGCTGAGGGTGAAGTAGAACATTTGATCATAGGAAAGTATAATTCAGTTGGAGTTATTGAGGGAGTGACCAATGTGGTTGTTCATCTAGGCAGCATTGAAGTCTCTCAGATGATAGGGGTTGGGGAAGAAACAAAGACTTAAGAACCACCAGGCTCAGTGCCTGTGCACAGTGGTTACGGCACCAGACACATACACCCAGGGTGGAGGGTTTGAACCCAGCAGGGACTAGCTAAACAATAGTGACAACTGCAACAACAACAAAAAAAGCCAGGTGTGGTTCGGTGCTGGTAAGGTGCCAGCCACATACACCTGAGCTGGCGGGTTTGAATCCAGCCCAGGCCCACCAAACAACAATGACGGCTGCAACCAAAAATAGGTGGGTGTTGTGGCGGGTGCCTGTAGTCCCAGTTACTTGGGAGGCAGAGGCAGGAGAATCGATTGAGCCCAGGAGTTGGAGGTTGCTATGAGCTGTGATGTCACAGCACTCTACCCAGGGCAACAGCTTGAGGCTCTGTCTCAAAAAAAAAAAAAAAGCTAGGTGTTGCAGTGGACGCCTGTAATCCCAGCTACTTGGGAGGCTGAGGCAAAAGAATCGCTTAAACCCAAGAGTTTGAGGTTGCTGTGAGCTGTGACATCACGGCACTCTACTGAGGGCAACATAGTGAGACTCTGTCTCAAAAAAAAAGAAAAGACTTAAGAACCAGGAGCTAAAGGCTTCCTTGAATGAAAGGGTATGAGGGTGTGATCTTAAGTATAATTATAAGGTGGTAACAGTGAGAGTCTCTCTAGGTACATTGAAACGTACCTCAAAGGAGCAGGAAGATTTGCAAGAGGGAAAGAGGAACAAAGTTATGGAAGCAAAAATGAAAAGGAAGGAGAATTATTTTTCTTCCTGGCCTTGACAAATGAGACCCAAAAATATCTCCTCTTGAATGGGCTGCAAAGGAATTCATGTTGTCAGAGAACAGCTAATAAAGGCCGAACTTGTATTTTTTAAAGTTAATAATTTATTGATCAATGAGAAGAAATTTCAGAGGACATAGCTGAGAAGTTTGGGAAAGGAGGAATGGGAAATTAGATTTTAATGGAAAGTATATTGCAATTTGAGATTTATGGGATAATGGACGATTTAGGAAGCCTGACCTTATGGCAATGATAGGTAAAAGGGACAATGTGAGAGATAATGAGGTCAGTCCTGCTAGACTCTGAGATAAAAATGGACAATCAGATTTTCTGCCCTGATCACAAACACCTCTACTTCAGGTATAAGGACACATGAAGTGATACCTTCTTGAAGTTTTAATGTATTGGTACTTGTGTAGGGCGACCTAGCCATGAGAGGTTTCTAAGTGGCACTCAGTACATTCAACTTGGTATCTTCATACATGACTCACTGAGGCTGGATGTATCAGCTGCTCAAGGTTTTTCAAGGTGGTGATGTTTTAGAACCCAGACTAGCCTTTGAACCAAGGTGAATGCACCAGGTTAAATCCCACTTTGCAGCAAACTAGTCTCTGTCCTCTGTCTTTACATGCTAGAACTGCATCAGCTTTATCAATAGTGACATTAGAATGGTCAGATATAGGAGTTGGCCAACTTTTTCCCCTAAGGGCCAAAAAGCAAATATTTTAGTCCTCATGGGCCATATGATCTCTGTTCCAACTACTTGACTATTACTCTGTTATAGTGTTTTTTATTTTTATTTTTTTAATTTTTTTTTCCTTGACAAAAGGATAAAGTGGAGTCAACATAATCGCAAGGAAAGCCTTCTTTTTTTTTTTTTTTGAGACAGAGCCTCAAGCTATCCCCCTGGGTAGAGTGCCATGGCATCACAGCTCATAGCAACCTCCAACTCCTGGGCTCAAGTGAGTCTCCTGCCTCAGCCTCCCAAGTAGCTGGGACCACAGGC
>CAUYQV010080351.1:0-13597 GCA_963574575.1 Galagoides demidoff
GTCATAGCTCACAGCAGCCTCAAATTCCTGGGCTCCAGTGATCTTTTTGCCTCAGCCTCCTGAGTAGCTGGGGCTACAGGACCCCCCCCCCCGCCTCAATGCTGGGGTAATTTTTTCTATTTTTATTAGAGACAGGGTCTCACTCTTACTTGGGCTTGTCTCTAACTCCTAAGCTAAGCAATCCACCTGCCTCAGCCTCCCAGAGTGCTAGGATTACAGGCCTGAGGTAGGGCACCTGAAGGATTATAAATTCTTGCTCTAGTCTTTCCTCACTGGACCACTAAATGTTCATTTTGAGTCAGAAAACATAAATCACATTTTAAAAATTAAAATTTTAAGAAGCTCATTGCAGAATCAGTTATTCAATTAAAAAATATGTATTTCTATTTTTTGTATATGAATGGACTACGTTGGCCGTATTTCAGATTCCTAGTATAAATGCGTTTAACGTGTTTTCGCTTTTTTCTTAAAAATAGGTGGTCAAATATGATTAAAACTGTAACCATTCAAAAAAAATAATAAAACAAGCAAACAAAATATCAGTATGGTGCTCTAAAATGTTTACCATCTTTTAAAATCTAAAATTTAACTTGGTTCTAAAACTGAAATATTCTAAATGTATATTTTTAGTTATTTTTGAGGCAGAATCAATAGTCTATGATGATCATAGACCTTTTCTTCCTACGACAAGTTCCTGTTAGGCACTGCGTTTTTACGGAGTGCTGGCTGAGTCAGTCACTGTGCTGAAAGTGGGGATCCCAGGCTGAATGACACAGGCAAATTTTTAAAGATACATGTCCAGTGGCTTCTGGGAACTTATCACCCCATCTGACAGATTCTCTCATCCTTTTCTGCTTTACTTTCTCTTTGTAGAAATTGTCACTTTCTAATTCATTACATGATTTCTTAATTCATTTGGTGTGCTGTGTTCTCTGACAATGTGCATGTTTTAGTAGTTTTTTTTTTGGTTGTTGTTGTTTTACTGTGACAGAGCAATTCCAGGTACCACGTAAGGGCCAAGTGATTATTGTTGAATAGATATGATATAATTGGAATTTAATTAAGGATAGATGAATGATATGTAGTTGAAGTTTTAAGCAGAGGCCAGATAAACTTGAGTTTTGTCTAGGTGGCTGTATATTTTTGACATTGATCTAATTTATATTTAAAAGGTATTCTGCATTCTGTGTGGGCAATGTCATGTAGAAAGAGAAGATAAAAGCAGGAAAATGAAAAAGATGTTTTTGGAGGACTTCTAAGGCAGTGACTTTTTTAGGAGAGCAGTTAGAAAGTGGGTCAGGGGTGTATTTTTGACATACAGAAGACGTGATTTACTTATGAAGAGAATGTCAAAAGAAAAAGCAATTAATTTATTCAGGATGACTCCACATGGTGGTATTTATTAACTGGGTAGATGGACTAGATAGTTGTAATAATTATTGAGATTCAGAAAACTGTGGGAGGGACCACATTTGTAATGATAAATTGAGAGTTTTCTTTCTTTTCACAAATGTAGGCTAGAGATGGCTATTAGATCTCAGATGCAGTATCAATTACACCTATGAGTACATGTCTAAAATCTACACACCCTCCCATTAGAAGGCATTACTCTCAGCAAAACAAACAGAAACTTGCTTACATGTCTATGATGACACAATTAGGAAAAAGAACAAGGAAGTGTTAAAGAAAAGGAAAGAAAATAGTGACTAATTCTCACACAAATTGGATTTAATTTTAAAGTACATTACTTAAACATTATTTTTTTTATTTTTTGAGACAGAGCCTCAAGCTGTCACCCTGGGTAGAGTGCTGTGGCATCACAGCTCACAGCAACCTCCAACTCCTGGGCTCAAGTGAGTCTCCTGCCTCTGCTTACCAAGTAGCTAGGACTACAGGCGCCCACCGCAATGCCTGGCTACTTTTTGGTTGCAGCCATCATTGTTATTTGGTGGGCCCAGGCTGGATTCAAACTTGCCAGCTCAGGCACCTTAGCCACTTGAGCCACAGGCACTGAGCCTTAAACATTATTTTTTAATTCAACTTGTTAATATGTTGTTTAGGATATTGCATCCTCATTTATAAGTGAAATATGTTTGTAATTTCACCCATAATAATTATTTTCTCCAATTTTAATGTTAGGTATATCCAGATTAAGTAAAATGATTTTGAAGTATTTCTTCTTTCTCTATTGTTTATAAGATTTGGCATGATCTGTTTTTTGAAGTTATCTTTTACTTTTATTTGTGAATGTTGGTTGTCTCTTTTTTGAGACTTTGGAAAAAAAATAATAAGAAGTTAACCAATGACTCCATACTGAACCTCAGAGTCAGAGCATTCTATAGTAGACATGCTCTTGTTTGACAATGTGAATGTTACTTTCTTTGCATTATTATTATTATTATTGCTTAATATTTCGATGCACCAATCATCTGATTTCTTTTCTGAATGTATTTATCTTCATTCATTCTTTATGAGGTTTTTCTATTATCTTAAAAATTGTTATTGTTATTAAATTTTAAGTCTTTTAAATTTTGTGAAGGCAAAGAGTGGAAACCTAATAAACACATGTATATGTAAAAAAATTTAAAAAAAAGAAGAAGAAAGTAAAAAAAGTGTAACTTCATGATAATTTGGGCACTGTCACAATTTGGCAGAGAAGAAGGTAATGAATCATTAATTTTCTGACAACTTTTAGTTCTCATGCTAGAGTCTTTTTTAGGATGTCCGGTTTGACTGGATAAATCAGGAGTTTATTTTCACAGACTGACCCAGCAGGCGTCCCCCAGCAGAGTATGTACCATGATTTACTCAACTGAGGGTTTAAAGCAGGACAACTGGGGAAGCCTCTGATGATCTTCCATTTATTGTCATCTGTCGCATTTTTATAAATTATGCAGTTGTGATTTTAAAAGCCATCTCCCAGTCTTCTGAGGCTGAAGGGAGCACACTGGTAGACAGGACATCCAAAAGCTCTTAGCAGTAGCAGCAGAACCGGCTCCGGTAATTTAAGAAGTTCCCTTAACATCCAACATCCGAATAGAGACACTGACTTAGAAGTTGGGTTTATGAGTCTCTAGAACTCTCAGGAGCATTTTGATTGAAGGTATAAATTTGAAATCCATAAGATACAGGAAACATTTAACATCTTGAAGAATAAGTGAGGTCACAGGGGGTCACAGACAGAGCAGAAATGGGCTTAAAATAATCCCTGAAGATTCTAATATTTGGAAATTGTGCAGAGAAGGGGTTGGCAGTGAAAAGTGAAAAAAGAGCATCTAGTAATGTGTTGGAGAAAATATGAGTAAGTGTAATGTGTTTAGAAAGTATGACAAGCAGTATTTCAAGAAGGAAGGAATGGTCATCCAGGGCCCACGATGCTGAGTGTTACAGAATGTTGAGGAAATAAAAATATCTATTGAAAATGATGGAATGGAGGTCATTATTGATTTCAGGACCAGCCAAAGGACAAGCTCCGGATTGTAATGTGAGGTGACACAGATCTCTTTAATGAAGAGGGGAGAGGAGAAACATAGATAAAGTAAATGAGTTGAAGAGTTTGATTATCTTGATGTTTTCAAATTGGATACACTTGGACATAATTATGCATTTATGCAAATAATATAATCAAGAGGGAAATATTTATAAAGAAGGTAGGAAAGGATAAACAAAGGAATGTTTAGTTGATAGAATGGAGATAACAGCACAAGCAGAGAAATTTAGGAAACTTCCATGTTAGCAGATGCAAATATAAATGACAATGTTGAGTATCACCTAAGTTCTGTGCTCCTGAAAGACAATGATGGTTAAAAAATCCCCGATATTTTTATGTTTCAGAAGTTGGCTTACTTTAAGAAACAACTCTTCCCTCTGTGACTTCCAGAACATCCATGGCAACACCAGACACAGAATCTTCACCTTTCTGTTTTTAGCCTCATAAGAATTAGGGGAATTCTATGTCTCCTCTGATCAAATGAAACAAGCTACTTATTAACTGACTTGACCAAACTTATTTCTTTCTTGACCTTTGACTTAGCCTCACCCTGAGCTAGCACATGACTCCTCCCGAAGTCCCCATCCCAAGAATCAGCAGACCAGAGGCAAGATATTCCTCCACTAACTGTGGGAGCACAATCGTCCCACCCATTTCCTCCTACCCAGCCTTACGAAAGAAAATTCCATCCCACCTAACTTTCTGGATGCTTACAGATCTCACCCACCCCACCCACCCACCCACGCCCCAGGGAATCTTGAATTTATCTGGGCAGACATGGCCCAGAGGGCTCTGCCCCTAGAAGAAGGTGTTGGGCCTGGTGGGGGTGAAGCGTGACTTGTGCTGACGGTAAGACCTGATAGGGCAGCAGGAACTTAATCTTGGAGTCGTGAAACTGCTTGACTGCTGGCCGCCGGCACTTGCTGGCTGCAATTGTGAGAGCCAGACCAGCTCCATTTTGTTGTTTACTGCATAAGTTCTGTTCCTAGCCCCTAGCCCGCAGGGCCGCACCCTGCAGCCTCCCCCATTCCATTCCTGGTTGCTCAACCATAGCTGTTGACTGAGCCACCTTGGGCAACAGTGCCATAAGTTTCTGTTTCCTTGTTGCCTTGGAATTCAAGTATCCCCCTTCAACTACCCAATCAGGCTGCACCATCTCAGACCCCCGTTAGGAAATCCCCCACCCCTCAACCTGTACCAATCCAAATCCTTCTTTATTAATGAAATCATCAACCACCAATGCAAATCCTCCTTTACTAATGAAATCATCAACCACCAATCAAAAGTGTACGCATACTCAACCTCACTCTTCTTGCTTTCTGTATCCCATAAAAACTCCTTTCACCCCAGGCTCGAGGCTCGACCTCGGGCTTGCATGCCAGGAAAGTCCAGACCCGGGTTTGAATAAAACTCACCTCGTGCTTGGATTTGTCTGCTGGGGCCACTTGGAGGAATTTCGGGCACAACACAATCTCCTCCACCTTCATGATCTGACTGAGTGACTGCAGGCACGGTACTAGGCACCCATGTCCTGGGAGCACCAGGTGACAGCACCCCGGTGGCCAAGTCTTGTTATACCCGATACATGTTGTGGGTTCCACTGGAGTCAAAGCGAAGCCAGATGCTGAAGTTCTTCACCCTCAGGGGAGATTTCTTAAACACTTGCCCACAGTAGATGATTTCCCAGGAAGACTTCTTCATCTTCTTTAGCTGACATAGAAAGTACCGAAAGCAGGACTTGGCCAGAACATGGTTAGGTGCAAAGATCTGCACACGATAGAGGCGGCAGGTGGCACTCGGGGCAGGCAGGCAGCGCCCCACCACCTCGTGCTAGTGAAGCACACTGGAGGCCCTAGTAGCAACCTCTCCACACGCACCACCACCCACAGAAGGCACAGATCTTGTTTCCCCATTCCAAAGGTCTGTCTCATTTATTGTACTACTGTATTCCTTTTGAATAAAATTGCTTTTTACCTAAGTCAGATTTGTTTTTTATTTGACAATACAAAAGAGGAATAAAGATACAGATAGATTATATAATTGGTGCAAGGAAATAATTGCGTTTCCACCTGATGAAAATAGATCTTAGAGTCTTCTTTCACTCTTTATTAGTTAGTAAGCATGAAATGTCCTATTTCCCCAGTACTAATGATACAGGGTTCCCCCGTTCAAGGCTGGACAGGGACCTCCATTTTCTAAGCTGGAGCAAACAGGCTTCTTTTTTTTTCCCAAACCACACTCTCTGAATACAAACAAGATAGTGAGAGGCCAAAGACTGAAAATAATAGATTATTTCAAGACGTGAGACAAAAGGAAAACAGGACCCAGGCTCTGTGTGGGCAACTACAGTCTTTAGTCCACCCTGGTGAGGGGAGCTGTGGTCGAGAAAGTCAGCACGTGGGTCAAGGTGGAGGGGGATTTTAAAGGTTAGAAATGTGGGAGTTAGGACATTCCCTTTCCTGGGTTGGACATCCGTTGGTAGGTAGGGGTTGGCCATTCACCTTTCCCAGGCAGGACATCCAGTGGGAGAGGTCAGGGGGTGGATTCTTTTAGGCGAGTCCCCCCTATGTGGGTGGGGTTTGATCCTATCAGATAGGAGAGCAGTTTGGCCACTATTTCACCTGGGCAGTACCCTCCTGAGGTGGAAAGCACATACCCTGTTGCTTTGCTCAGAGCTACCGGGACTGTATTCATTTATTACACTCATTTGCTAATCAGCAAGGGGAAGATGTTTTCTGTCTGCCAGCTCCTGCCCAAAGGTGACTTTTACTTCTAAGACCTGCCTGTTTGCAAATAATGTATGAACCCCTAGACAAAAGCCCTATGCAGGCTTCCCACTTGGGTCTCCCCCACTCTGCTGCCAGAGTTTCTGTTGCCCTTCATGCCTTCTGTATTCCTTTCTGTCTAATAAATTCTGTCTTGTCACTGATTTGTGCGATCCGAGGGTTTATTCGTCGAGTCTCTGATACCGAGGATCCACTGCTGAAAGACATTCTGGCAACTCTGAAGTTGACAGTTAATATCTTTGACATTTCACCTTGACACTTGTCTTATTTTTATTGTGAAGGTACATACTCAGTCTTTCAAACACACATTTTGGCTTCTGATTATCTTTCACATTTTTTTACAGAAAATTTTATGAAACCATGGATGTCAAAAATTCTTTTTTTCTTTTTTTTTTCTTTTTTTCAAACAAGTGTAGCACAGACAACTTGAAATATAATGTAGTGTTACAGGATGAAGAGGGCCACTGTCAGCCAATATGCAGAGACAGGGATAGGTCCACCAAACTTTCTCAGGGAGCTGGAGATTCTGGAGAACATGAGAGCAGCCTCTCTAAGACTGTTCTGTTCTTCCATTTCCAAAACTACGATTTTATACAAAAAGGTTCAAAGTAAAGACCACATTAACTTTTATTTTAAGTAATAATTAGCATAATTCAGTGGCAATCCATTACAACATTTCTAATTTAAAAGTTAATTTCCTAAATTAATCCTTTTACAGTAAAGAACATATTATTTTGAATAATAATCAGCATAACTCAGGGACCCTTTATGATGTTTTCAATTCAGAAGTTAATTTCCTAAATCAATCTCCCTGAACTATTCAAAATGGACATCTTTAGGATGGGAGCTAAATTTTTAAAACAATAAGCATGGGATGCAGGAGGTGAAGGTCATGCAGGACCTAAAATGAGCAGAACCAGCAGTGCTATGTTGGCCCTAGCCTGACTCTCTCCACCTTATTCTCATTACATGTGCTGCAGTAGAGTTTGGGAAGATGTGGCTAACGGATGCACAGTATGTGGATGGTTGGAGAATTTCTCTTCTGGTGATTTTAATACTAACAATGAGCCACATGGGCAACCTGAAACCAAGGTGAATACCGATGAGCTTAAAGCTTTAGTAGAAGGGAATCCATCTCAACCTACATGTGACTTAGCAGAAGGTTTGACATTACTATTCCTTAACAATACTGGGCCATTTCAAACACTGGGCCCAAACAATACCGGGCCATTTCACCACATACATTAAATGAGTGTCAGAAGAGAAATCATGTGGAAACTTGCCTTCTTTGCTGTCACAATATAAAGGTGAACCATTTCTACACCATATCATAACGTGATGAAAAATGGATTCTTTTTGAAAATGACAAGCATTTGGCACAATAATCGAATAAAGATGAAGTTAAAAACTGAATGTTCTTCTTTAAAAGCTAATGGTGCCTGTCTGGTGCTCCTGTGCTGGTTTTATCCTCTACTTCATGACATGATTACAACAGACGTCTATTGCAACTGGTTGGATGACAAGATAAGGATGCTGTGATTAAGCAGCCGTGATTGGTTAATAGACAGGCCAATCCTCTCGCAAGACAATGCCAGACCACACCCTGCACAAACAACGTTGCTCCAACTACTGAACTTGGAAACTCTCTGTCATACACCATGTTCCCCAGACCTGACACCTGCTGACTACCACTTCTTCCAGGCTTTGGACCACTTCTTGCAAGGAAAAATGTTCAAGTCTCAACCAGCTGTGGCAAACACCTTTAGTGATTTCATCTCCACTCACTCTCCAGGCTTCTTTGTGCTGGCTACACAAGCTACTGTCAAGATGCCAAAACTGTGTCAATAGTTTAGGTGGATAATTTGATTAATTGTACTGCTTCTTATTTGAGTTATAACAAAGAAACTTTGATTCAAAATTGGACATTCATATTTAAGGACTTATTTTTCTTAAGGAAGTGAAGAAATGAATTGAATTTGAGAATGCATGAATAGATGATAATGGTATGAGAAGAGATGATAGTATATGAAATAGATATTTTTGAAAAGGAAATGTGAATTTCACTAAGAAAGTGTGGTAGGGGGATGGCGCCCGTGACTTAGCGGGTAGGGTGCCAGCTCCATATACCAAGGGTGGTGGGTTCAAACCCGGCCCAGCCGAACTGCAACAAAAAAATAGCCAGGCATTGTGGTGAGTGACTGTAGTCTCAGGTACTTGGAAGGCTGAGGCAAGAGAATTGCCTAAGCCCAGGAGTTAGAGGTTGCTGTGAGCTGTGTGATGCCATGGCACCCCCACTGAGGGTGATAAAGTGAGACTTCGTCTCTCAAAAAAAAAGTATGATAGGAGGGAGGGTGGTACCTATAGTTCAAAGGAGTAGGATGCCAGCCCCATATGCTGGAGATGGTGGGTTCAAACCCAGCCCCAGCCAAAAATTGCAAAAAAAAAAAAAAAAAAAAGTGCGATAGGATTATAAGGTAAGTATGACTGGCCATGTGCACTTTGTGAGCAAGGAGTTAAACTTAAGTCAGTCATCTTGGCATAATTTTGTTCACTAATATTTAGCTTCTTGAGTACTGATGGGAAGACAAATAATTTAGTGCAACTAGATATGGAGTTTTTTAGAGAGATAAATTACTAGAAGAGAGGTTGCAAGAGAGTGAAGGACACGTTTAAGAGCTTGTAATGAGAATGTTGCATTAGGAAATCTAAGCTGGGCAGAGGGAACTGAAGATGGTAGGGTATTAAAGGATAGTTATTAATCAATGCAGGTAATGTATCAGACGTCTCAAGAGGTCTAAGATTTAAAGCAAAGGGAAAGCAGAGCCATGAGATGGAAAGACAGGCAATCTTTTTAAAGTTGAAAGTTCAAAATATTTCAAAAGTCATAAAGTTAGTGACAATATGATCTAGGATATAATGATGAGAGTGGGCAGCTGCACTGGAGTTTAGGAAATACTGGAGGAGGTGAAAAAGGCAGAAACCCAGAGGGCAAAGTGTGGGATGGTTTATTAGCGTGGATAGCTTGATGACTGGAGTAAGTGTAGGGGGGATGATACAAATCAATGAAGCTGAGTAGTATAAATTTCAAAGAAGTAGAGATTTACTTTCCTCTTTTTCTTCTCCTCCTCCTTCTCCTCCTGTTAGATTTCAAAGCGGTTGCTTGAGTCTTTGGTGCTTGGAGAGCTCTTGGTCGAAAAATGACCAGACAGTCCAAAGTAAGACAAGCATGTAGCCAAGTTTACTGAGGAAGAGAAAGATAGGTTTACAGAGTAAGAAAGTTTACAAAACAAAATACGTTTACTGTAGACAGCCCATGGGCCTTGATTGCCATGGCAAGTAGGTAAAGAGACCAAGAGGCAAAGAGGCAAACATTATGGCCAGGGTTCTACTTTTTATTGCCTGGGTTGAGCCTACCTTGTGTGCTTCCGAGGTTCAGAGGTCAACTTGGAACCAGAGTCTTAAGTGAACCTCCCATGAGCCTCTCTGAGAGCCTACTGGGGCTGTGGACTACAATTTAGACTTAAGCTAATAATATGGTAAGTATTCTTAAGACTATTCTAGGTCACCTTCAAGATTCTGTTGCTAGGTCCATGAGCTAGAGAGTCCTCTACCTCCTTTTACAGTTGGCATGCTAACTTCTGATTGGTAGACTGGTAGGTGCTTCCTCCTCTCCAGCTGTGAGTAATCACTCAAATCAGGATTAAAGTAGGAGGAACCAAGATGGGTCTCTTGTCTTTTTACCTATGAGACCCAGATTTTCTAACTACTTACCTACCGAACACTCCTCCTTCTTTTTCTTCTTCTTTCTTTCTTTATTTTTTTTGTTATAGAGAATTAGTTTGTTTTGGGGAGCATAATCTAAAAATAACACAATTTTCATCAACACACACAAAATAAAGTTAATAATATAGGACCAATCAATTAAAAAAAATCTTTTAAATATATAAAACATTGAAATAATTGATGTAAAAATATAGGTAATAGAAGGGAATGATTAAACAATAACATTGAAATGATGAATTCATTACTAAAAAGGATGTTTGTGGAAATAGCGGCATTTACTAATACCCTTTTTGGAGATGTAGAAGCAATGAAGCTAGTTAATATAGTCAGTGTTCTCCAAAAGATCGGATTTTCTGTTTTTGATTCCTTAAGAAAACTAAGATAAACAGCCGGCAAGCAATAGTTATAAATGATATTTTCAATCTTTTTTTGTATTTGGATCATATGAGGTTTTTTGAATGTGTAAAGACAACTGAAATAGATTAAACATATAAATTTCTTATAATGGGATTCAGATTATATTGCCCTGGGTAGAATGCTGTGGTGTTACGATTCACAGCAACCTCAAACTCCTGGGCCCAAGCAATTCTCTTGCCTCAGCCTCCCATGTAGCTGGGACTACAAGGCACCCGCCACAATGCCCAGCTATTTTTTTGCCCAGCTGGATTTGAACCTGTCACCTCTGGTATATGTGGCTGGCACCCTAGTCACCTGAGCTACAGGCACTGAGCCCAAAATCACAGTTTTATACATAAAAGTTCAAAGTAAAAATCATGTTAATCTTTATCTTAAACAACAATAATTAACATAACCCATGATCCATAATAAATAATACTCAGGATTACCCATGACCCAAAACAACATTCCAATTCAAAATTTAGTCTCCTAAATCAATTGCCCTGAACATTCAAGATACACACTTTTAGGTTAAAGCTAAATTTACAAAACACAAGAATGGGAGACCTGAGGTGAAGGTCACGTATGACCCAAACAGGCTAGACCAGCTGCGTCATCTCCCCTAGCCTGACTGACTCCATCTTATCCTTACTGCATGTGCTTTCAAAAATCAGTACACTTTTATATTTCTTTTCTAATGAAAATTATTATTTCATATTTTTCCTTTCATTCTTTTCTTGTATGATTGCTAAGAAAACTTGCATGATTTTAAAAGGTATGCTTATCAACTATCAGTGTATGATGTTAGTCTTTCTTTCTTTCTCTTCCTTTCTTCCTTTTCTGTCTTTCTTTCTTTTGTTTTTGAGACAGAGTCTTACTTTGTTGCCCTCAGTAGAGTGCTGTGATGTCACAGCACACAGCAACCTTAAAATCTTGGGCTCAGTGATTCTCTTGCTTCAGCCTCCCAAGTAGCTGAGACTACAGGTGCCCACCACAATACCTGACTTTTTTTTTTTTTTTGTGGTATTTGTCATTGTTGTTTAGCAGGCCTGGGCCAGGTTTAAACCTGCCAGCTCTGGTGTCTGTGGCCAGCGCCCTAATCACTGAACTATAGGCTCCAAGCCAAATTATTCTTTAGACCAGTGGCTCTCAACCTTCTTAATGCCTCCTGATGCTGTGACCTTTTAATATAGTTCTTCACATTGTGGTGACCCCCAACCATAAAATTATTTTCATTGCTGCTTCATAATTGTAATTTTGCTACTGTAATGAATTGTATTGAAAATATCTGATATGCAGGATGTATTTTCATTATTACAAAGGGGTCACAACCCACAGGTTGAGAACCGCTGCTTTAGACATTTTAATTATGTAGCTAGTATAATGGCACTAAAGTGACTTACTAGTTCAAGATCAGTAAACCATGTCTATTGCTCTGGATTCAGAGTCCAGAGTGCTCACCATTGCACTATCATTGTTCTGTTTGCTGAAGTTAATGAGAAATAACTCACACTTATCTACCAAATACTTAAAAGTTTGGATTCAAATTAGATTAAAAAATATATTAGGGTATTATTCACATGAGTGAGTTTGCAATTCTACCCTCTTGACTCTAAGATATTCTCTCTGCTTGTGCCTATTCACATTGTTATATATATTTCTCTAATAGCTATGATCTTATCTACTGCTCTTTTATAAGTGAGTAATATTCATGTGAAAGGATGGGCTATTAACTTACTCTTTAAAAGAATCTTCATTAATCAAATGCTCCAATACCATGTCTGATTTCAAGATTTATTATTTGTCTCCTCTTCTTTTGGAAATACCAGATAGCAGCTTATTTTGCATCAAAACTTATTTCAGTAAGAATAGTGCTTTATTTTGATTTTCTTTACAAGTAAAATCTTTTACATTCTGTCAGTCCTTTATAAATGGAAATAATTTAAAATGCAAACATCACTTGGAGCCTTTTATGCTTCTTAAAAAGGCTAAACGTGTTATTAGCATAGTTGCTTCAAACCTCACAATTATGGTTGACTGTTGGAATCTTATTCATTTAAGAGTAATTACATTCCAAGAATAATGGCTTTCAGACAATTTTTTAAGATGAGATAAAAACTCAGTTGGTTGGTGAAAGCTATATAGCTTTCATTGTAATTTTAATTAAAGGGCATAAAAGCCCAAAGGAATAGATTGTTACCAAATTAAACAATGAACCATATCAGATTGGTATTAAGGATGAAAAAAAACCAAACTCAATAAAGCAAATAAAAATGTAAGCTAAGGTTCTTCATTATTTTAAAATCATGCATGCATAATTAATAAAATTATAAGAATCTAAAGAAATACATGGAAGATTATTCACTAAGAAATAAAACAGAATTTCTCCTATTTGACATTTATAAATAAGCCCCAGACAGCATTTAATTTATTTTACTTTTTACCCTTTTTAAGGATAAAAGATAAATACAAAGGGAACAGGAAGGCTTTTATGGGGTAAATTATAATTTGTTCTCAATTACAGCCAGAATTGAGGCAAGAAAGTAAAAGCAGAACTAAAAGAATCTGTCCTGGCCAGCCCTGTGTAGGTCTCAGCCAAGCTGTAGGCATTTCTGTTGTCTGTATGTTTCTTCCTTGACATACTGGGGCCTAGATTGTAACCTAGTAACTTCCCTGGCCTAGATTGTAACCTAGTAACTTCCCTTCCCTGTAGCCTTTGAGGGCAGGTGGTCTGATTGTCTCAAGGACTTGGGTGAATTTGACCTTCCCCCTTGAGCCTAGGACCTTGAGGCTATATCTAAGGTGATGAAATGTCCCGCTTTTGGCAGGAATGTCCCAATTTTTAACAATTTGTCCCACGTCCTGTGGCGTTTTAAAAAACGTCCCAATTTTTGGAAAGAATACAGAAAATGCAGGACAAGCTAGGGAACAGCGGGAGAATGGGAAGGGAATAAACGGTTTTCAGCTGCTGAAAAGGTTAATGTAACTCCATTTGGGAATGAAGAGGTTAATGTAACTCCATTTGGGAATGAAGAAGTTAATATAACTTCATTTGGAAATGAAAAGGCTAATGTAAACTCCCTATTCCCCTCCTGGGCAAGGTATCAGAAGGAGACTGGCTCCCTCCCTTGCTTCTAGGCAA
>CAUYQV010080352.1:0-15647 GCA_963574575.1 Galagoides demidoff
CTATAAAAGGTGGTCTTGAACAATAAAGCTTTGCTACTTGCCATCAGCGGGTAGTCTCTCTCTTTCACTATAATAATTCCAGATGTGAGACTGCACCTGTGGTGACGCTGTCTGTCTCTCGTGAAACCCCAACGCAACACAAGACCATCTGGCATAGTCTTCTACCTTAGGAGGGAAGCTGTTGTTGTGCCCATTTCATAGATGACATGACTGAGTTACCTGTCTAAAACTTCACAGCTAGTTTCTGGGAAAGGATGAGAGCCCACGTGTCCAGTCTCCTCCACTGATCAAGGCTCTGGCCACTTGATCAGTGTCCTAATCAGAGGATATAGAGACTTGCCCCTAAATATTGAAACTGAAAATCTTAAAAGAGTCATGTGATGAGGCAGGGCTTGTGCCACCTAAGAAGATGACAAGAGAGAAAGTGTTAAAAAAAGGCAAAAATATATCCTACTTCATTTTTCCCTATGTCAAAATTTCCTCTCGATTCCTTGGGACATAACATTCCCTCCAAGTCTTTGAAGGCCTTTCATGAGACTGAAATGGCTCCCCAGAAGAAACCATGGGATTCCTGGAATTTAAGTCTGGATTATATTAGAGAGCCTGGCCAACAGCAAAACCCACTCCCGCCAACACAAAAAGGTCAGCAGAAAGACCAGAACAGCGACCCACCCAGATCCCAACTAGGCTAGGCAAGTGGAAAGAGGTGGGGAGCGTGGCTCCGGGGGAAGGATGGCCTTTGCCTGATGCTCTGGAATTCCAGGCCAACTGGACAATCTAGTTAGTGTTTTGGCAGAGGCCAATGATGGGAGACAGTGATGGGAGGAGACGGTCCTCCGCCCAAGGATGCAGGAGAGCCCAGGTAAAGCCTGGACAAGCCGCCCTCGGGTACAATTCAATCCTGCCTAGAATCATTTCCTCTTTGTACACCTCTTCTACATCCATCTTGACCGACCAGTTAGCCCAAGAATGGCGCTACCCTTTCAAAGGCTGCTCTTTTTTTAGTAAATGGTTTTCTCGGGAGGCTAGCTTTGCCAACCGCAGGGGCCGTCAGCCAGGCGTCCGTGCCAAAGGCTGCCGGAAACGCGTTTGAAATCAGCTCTTCTTATAAAAAAAAGTAATTCTGTACTATGAACGTGGGCACCCAAAAGGAAAGGACCCTAAAAATGATCCAGACGCCCAGGGCAGCTTCCAAGGGGTTGCCCTGTGTTATCCGCCAGTCGGCAGGGTTGGCGGGGTGACAGTTCCTACCCGCCGAGAAAGACCCAGTTGGGGAGCAGCGGGAGGACGTTCTCCCCTTGCCTCTCTGGATCCGCGGCGAAGAACGTGTACGGGGCGCGCAGCTCCACCGTGCCGCGCCCCGTCACGTTCCAACCCGGCCATCCCCCTCGGTCATCTTGTCCGGGGTTGAGAAGGGGTGGGGTTGGGGTGGTGGTTGTTTTTGTTTTTGTTTTTAGCATATAAACCAACTGCCCCTTGGAGGCAAATGAGGACCGGGCGTCCAGGCTGAGCAACTTAAACTTTCCGCCGGAAGGAAATTATCAGAGGAGGAGAAGCCCTAGGAGGCGGGGGACCGCCACCCTCCCAGTCCCCCACCGCGGTCGCGGGCGACGCCGGAGCGGGGCCGGAGTCGGCGAGGGCGGAGACGGAGCGACACCAGGGAGCCGGGAGCAGGCTCCGAACCGGACCCCGGGCAGAGGGACGGGCCCGAGGGGCGCGGGGTAAGGGAGACCCCGGCGACTAGGAGGGCGCGGGGGTCGAGGGGGACAGGGAACGAGGTGGGGGTCCCGGCCGCGCTGGACGAAGGGCGCAAGGACGAGGAGGCGGGCCTGAGGGGCTCGCGGACAGGGGATCCGGAGATTGGGGCACTGCACAGAACTGGGGGTGCGGGGCCGAGGGTCTCCCGCAGCCGGCACTCACCCCGAGAAGGCACACTTTGAGCTCGCGTATCGCCATCATGTGCTCGGGGCCGGGCCGGGCCGGGGCGCACAGGCATCCTCCGCGCCGCCCGCCAGCCGGCGTCCTCCTGTTTCGGCTCTCGCTCGCGCCGCCGGCAGGCGGAACTGCCACCGCGGCTATTTCTGGGCTGCGGCCCCGCCGCGGCGCGTCACGTGGCCCCCGCCGGCTCCTCCCGGCGCGTGGGTCCTCCTCGGCGGCCTCCGGCTCCCAGGAACGCCCCCGCACGGTGCCAGCCACCCTGGGACCCGCGGCTCCCGGACACCTCGCCCCCTCTCTCAGACCAGCTCAGCAGCTGGCGGGGCCCTAGACCCTCCCCGGGGCGCCTGCCTGCCCCAGCCCGGCCAGCTGAAATGCCCCTGTGGGGTGCAAGGACTGGACTGGTCCTGGGGAGACTCAGTCCCACGACCAGTGTGGCACTAAAGTTGCCATTTCTCGTGTGAGAAATGGATACCGTTGGGCCGAGGGCATTCGTTTGGGCGCACGTGGTCCCAGCCTCAAGTTAAATTCTAGGTCGCAGGTAGAAGTTAAGCAGTGAGGGCAGGGTGAGGCAGAGGGGTTACCGTTTGCCTCCCTGGTGCTCCGGAGTTCGTTTTTCTGAGTGCAGTCCAAAAATGATTCTGGAAGCATGATCTATTCCTCCCTCCAAAACGGGGCTGTCAGATTCTGAGAAGGGAATCTTGCCTATGGAGAAGCAGCACTTTCTCCACAGAAAAAATCCTACAACTGGCGTGGGCAGAAGTGCAGCTGGAGATGTGGGGCCCCAAACCTGGGTCCTTCTTAACTAGAGAATAGAAGGCTGAGACTTGAGAGGAGAGCGGGGCTGTGGGGACCTTGGCTGCCGTGTCCTCTTTCCTACAAGCGGGCCTCATCCTCTAAGATGGCTTCACTTGTTTGCTGAGAGAATGCCTTTTGGACATCATCTGAATAATTCGTGGGCCTTTTGGATTGGAAGTGTTTTATTTTAAACCGACTTTTAAAAACTCTATCACCTATGGCAAACCTGCAGGCCTCTTTCTTGACTGTCCAGTTTTGATCAACGCCCTTTCCTTTCTCCCAGCTGACCACGCCTCTGGATTACCTGCTCTACTCCAGTTGAAGCCGCGTTGAAGGTATTCCAATAGCCGCAGCGTAGGGAATTCCACATCAAAGGCCTTCAGAGAGATACATTCTAATAACACTGAGGTCAGTACAGCCCCCAACCAGACAATTGACAATTAAATTTTCTAGAGCAGCAGCAACTTTGCCCTGGCAAGTAACAGCTGGTGCAGGGTAACTCACTTGGACTAAATTGGTCAAAAAGTAGCCACATACAAGTTACAAGTCCATTGTACCAGTATCTGTCCTTGATTCTGTATCCAAAGTACACAGAGTCTTCTATATGGCAGGGTAAAAGGAGGCCTCTCCAGAATCTGCCAGCCCTGGTCCTAATCATACCACACTGTCCTCAGATGTGCTGAGCAGGGCTCAAGTGCTACACAGTTGCAGAGATAAGCTTAGCCAAAGGACTTGGTGGCCTTCACTGGCACCTAGCAAGACTTGACTCTCCACACAGAAGTATGTCCCTTTGGCTTTTCTGTGCATTTCCCCAAAGCCAGTCAAACCAGAGTGGAAGCCCTTTCCGTGTTCTACATTCGTGGAGGGAGCGGAGATTCATAAAATTACCACTGGTTGCTCAGGGAAGATCAGATTTCCCATTTGTTCCTTTAATCTTTTTCATCACTCTTTCTTATTCTGCTCTTGCATCCACTGCCTGGGTGTCTGGAATGCTGTGTCCAAGGCTGGCTGGGTGTCTGGAATGCTGAGTCCAAGGCTCTCTGGACACAGTCCCCATCCAGGTCTTCCCTTCTAAGAATCACCCTAGTCTGTATTTCCTTGACCACACCCCAGCGCCACTTAAAATCACCTCCTCTATGTCGCATTCTGACCAGGCTTGCACTCTGCTTTACAAAGTGGAAATTCAAGTCTGCCAACCAGACCATGTCATGGGTTTATGTCCCCTCCTCAGAGAGGTCACCCTTGGAGATTTGCCTTTTTTTTCCCCAAGACTCTGTTGCCCAGGCTACAGTGCCTTGGTGTCAGCCTAGCTCACAGTAACATCAAACTCCTGGCTTTAAGTGATCCTCCTGCCTCAGCCTCCTGAATACCTGTTTTTCTATTTTTAGTAGAAATAGGGTCTCACTCTTGCTCAGGCTGATCTCAGACTCCCGAGCTCAAGCAATCCTCTTGCCTCAGCCTCCCAGCATGCTGGGATTATAGGTGTGAGCCACCAGACCCAGCCATCCTTGAATATCTAAACATGGGTTCAGCAAAACTGGGGCCCTTGATCATCCCAAGGTAATCCATAAAGCTCTAGACCAGCAAAGAGGAAAGATGACTTCACAGAGACATAGTTTAGAAGTAATAGGTCAGCGGTAGCTCTCAACTTTTTAAAGGTACAGTGTTCTCAACTATTATTATTATGCTCTGTGCTTACTATACTAAGAGCCCCTCCTGACTCTTCTGGAATTGTTTGCAGTATGAAGTACTGATATAACATATGTAGGGGTAAAAAGTCAATGGTACATACCTGATAATTTATCAAGTTATAAAATAGAATTTTTTAACATAAAAGTCACTGTACTAACTCAGACTTCCTCTTTTCTGCTGCTTTAAAGTTTCCAAAGGCAAAAGCCAGGAGCTACCATAAAACTTATCATGTTTTTTTGATTCAAGAAATCTTTTTTTGTACAACAACAAAGACAAAAAGCAACCAAGCCTACCTATTTGGGTACAAAAAAGAAACAACATTAGAAAAATAAAATCATTATCTCTCCAGAGGTAAAGGGAAGATAAGTACATGAATTATAACATTAAAGGGGTAAAAACAACACAAATCTCTATCATTTGAGGGACAATTCAGCCAGCTATCTTGTCTTTACTTGTTATATTTGATGGTGTGCAAACAGTGTACATTACCTAAATATTAAATGAAATGAGTAGACCATGGAGATTTATAGAGAAGTTTGTAATAAATAAAGTTCTATGGAAAAAATATGACACAAAGTAGGCAAAAGTGACACAAAATATGATACTGCATGTTTCACAATGTGAGCAAAGTGAATTTGTTTCAAATTCCTCTGCACAGGCTGGATTCTACAGACCAGTGGTGACCAGCTGGTTTGTTCAGGGGCCAACTGAGGAAAAATAAAGAGGTTTATGAACCTGTTTTTAATAATTTTATTATGTTATGAAACTGTATTGTTGGCCGTGTGGTGGCTCATGCCTGTAATCCCAGCACTCTGGGAGGCTGAGGAACGTGGATTGCCTGAGCTCACAGGTTAGACACCAACCCCAGCAAGAGCAAGACCCCATCTTTTGAGCCCAAAAGTTTGAGGTTGCTGTGAGCTATGACACCACAGCACTCTACCAAGGGTGACAAAGTGAGACTCTGTCTCAAAAAAAAGCACTGCCCATAATGTCAGTTAAAAAGCCTTTTAATATTTCTCCTTCATGTAACAATTCCTTCCTTCCTCCCTTCCCTTTCAGAAACTTTCTAAATAGCATATGCTGTCTTATCTTGTTTGTAACTCAAACTCTTTAGACAAACATAGAGGTGACTCCTGGACATACCAGGGTAAGACAGGAATTTGAGAGATTTAGAAAAGTAGAGGTGAATGGGTCCCACAGTTCGCTTCCAGGCTTGGAAGAGGAGAGAGCTAGCCAGGCAAGGTGGCTCACCCCTGTAATCCTAGCTCTCTGGGAGGCCCAGATCTGAGGATCATGTGAGCTCAGGAGTTTGTGATCAGCCTGAGCAAGAGCACAACCCCATCTCTACTGAAAATAGAAAAAATTAGCCAGCCATTGTAGCAGGTGCCTGTAGTCCCAGCTACTAGGGAGACTGAGGCAAGAGGATCACTTGAGACCATGAGTTTGAGGTTGCTGTGAGCTATCCTGTGACAGCACTCTACCCAGGACACAGAGTGAGACTCTGTCTCAAAAAAAGAAAGAAAGAAAGAAAAGAAAGGGAGAGAGCCACTGGAGAGGCCTGGGAATTCCAAGAGTCTCTGTGTGGAGAGGAATGTCCCAGAGACCCCACCCCCATCCCTAGAATATGGCAGCTTGGTGGAAGGGCTGGTAGGTAAGTGTGAATGTCCATCCATCTTTCCTCAAAGCCCTGAGTGCCCTCATCTCCATGTGGAAAGGGTAGTGACATATCAGGTGGGAGTAGAGAAGGATGGGGAATTGTCCCCTGCTTTATTCCATTCCCTCTTGAATAGAAGTGCTCAAAAGTGTTCAAGAATAAGTAGCCAGCCCTCACTCAAGACAAGGGAGGCCTCTGTTGGGCTCTCACAAAGGATTGGTGTCAGGAGATAATGCTTAAATTTCCCAGATTCTAGGGCATCAGTGCTTTGCAGCTTAAGGCAGCTCATCATCTAAC
The DNA here is from genome assembly GCA_963574575.1 of Galagoides demidoff. NCBI lineage: Eukaryota > Metazoa > Chordata > Mammalia > Primates > Galagidae > Galagoides > Galagoides demidoff. The sequence goes on from CAUYQV010080352.1 coordinate 6,377, forward strand.
TGGCCTCTTTGCAGACACTCACCCATCAGTCTCCAACATCCTTGTAATCTTTGGTTGAACTAAAAGTGTTGGGTTAAAAGAAAATGAACTACAAGATAGGTATTAACACCCCCCATGAAAGATAAACAGACTGATTCAGCTGTGACCTCTTCCCAAAAGCTGTAAGTAACAACCGTCATCCAGTAGGTCCTCTTCACTTTCATTGCTTACTTGTAAAACTGGGCTATTAAATAAGAACGATACAGACCACAGTCACCACAACCCCAGTTTTATTTCTTAGAACATCTTAGTTTATTCTTTCTGGCTGCTAATGTAAGTTTTCCTGCAGTCACTCAGAGTAATATTATGGAGTATAAATTTTTTTTTCCTTAAAAATTCCTTAAAATGCATTGCACATTTTTTGTACTTTAACATTATTTGTTATCAAACTGAAAAATGTCTTCAGGAATTTCTGAGAATCTCTTAGGAGGGCAACATAGTGAGACTCTTATCTACAAAAAAAAAAAGTGTGTTGTGTCATTTGGGGGGAGGATTATGTGGAATTTGTGTGTGTGTGTTGATAGCAAATCAAGTCCATAAGGAAGTGTCCAGGATTTAGCACTGGAAATCTTGCATTCTGGGAAATCCCTCAGCCCCAGGAAAACTGGAATGATTGTTAGCCTGTTGCCTTCCCTAAGCTTATCAAACTGTTTTTCGGTTGTTACCACCCATCAGAAAGGAAGTATTAACTTGCAAACAACCTTCCTTCCTCAGTTTTTCAGCTCTGAATATAGAAAAGACTCCAGGTTTGGAGAATAGCATCAATACTTTACACACAGCTATAAACCTCCCAATTACCTACAATTATTTCTCCAGGTCACACTCAACTCATAAGGGAGGCTTAAATATGCAAAATCAAACTTCAGCTAAATAGCAACTGTTTCACTGAATAATGTACCAGGCCTCAAAAAAAAAAAAAAAGAAGAAGAAGAAGAACAGGAAATAAGAAAAGATGACTTTGTTTCCCAGCCCCAGGAGGCCTCTGACCCCCTTCTGCTCTTTAGGATCTGCTCCCACTCCCTGGGCTCACTCTCCCTGACCCACATGACCTTTCTGCAGAATCATATTCTTCTACTGAACTGAACCTCTCCCTCAGAGTCAACCCTCAGAAGCTCTGGTAGAGAGGATTTTAAGGACTTTACAGCAGAATCTTCCCCTGGGTAAACATTTTTGGGAAGAGGACCTTCCTCCAAACAAATATTCCCTCAGCCCACATGAGACTGCTGAGTTTCTGGCTAAGTAACCTCTCCTGGTTTTGCTGTCAGTGATTGTTCAAACTCAGGGTGCCACGATGATCCAGAGCCAGATGATGGAGCGTCCCTGCCTCTGTTTATGCTAAATGGAGGGAGAGAAATGCAGATTGACATTTAGAAGTCACAGGAGAAAGACTGGTAGATTTGGCCACATAAAAGTTAACACCTACTTTGTGAAGACATACCATAAACACAATTATAAACTGCAGTCTAGGAGAATATTTGGCATCAATATGACTCAATTAATAATCTAACTATAGAAAGGATAGGGTTTCATGGGGGAGGGGTGTTTGTTTTTACAAAACCACCAGAATCCATTAGGAAAAATGAGCAAACATAGTTCACAAGTAATAAATTCATGCATGCAGAAAGATGCAACCTCACGTGTGAGCAAAAATACCGATTAAAGCACCAGCAACTACTTTTCACTTACATTAGCAGAGTTGTAAAAAGTTGTAAACCTAAAGCTCCATGCCTTAGCATAGAAAGGAGAAGGCAGGCCAGGCTGCTCACACCTTTCAGTCTCCCTTTCTCTGTTAAGTACCTTCTCTGTCATGGGGTGACTTCACATATCTTTTCTAGGATGCAATATTTATTTTATGTTTTACTCTCCATGAGCAAATATGTACTCTCATCTTAATTCCAGGTTCTGGTAGGCATTGGGAGTAAAGGATCTGAAAGCTCTACGCTCCTAGCCAAATACACAGCATTGGTACCTAGAGGATAAAGAGGGGAAGAAACGGAAACTTCACTCAGAAGGTTCAATCTGGAAAATGGTACTCTTCTCTTGCAAATATGAAAGTCTGGAAAGGAGACTGAGTCAGGGAACAATAAGAACTCCACACTTACTGAGTACTAATTGTGAGCAAGTTACTAGGTGGGATGGCCCTGCCAAGTGTCTTTTATAAAAGATGTCAGCTGTTCTCTTCCTGCCTACAAGAAGGTGCTATTGTTCTTGAAAGGGAGGAAGGGTACATGCAAAGACCTGCCTTGATGGACCATTGCCAGAATTCAAGCCCAGGCACTTCAGTAACTGTTCAGTTAGTTTTTAGTTGATGGCATTAGTAGGGACAGGCAGGTAAAGTTAAGCAGAGTGGGAAATAAAATATCAGACCTAGACATAGAGAATTAGGAGTTAGTGCAAAGATAAGTGAGTCAGTGCAGACCGACATACACACACACACACACACACACACACACACTGCTGTTGGTGCAGATCCTCTTTCTCCCTGTGGATTCAAAACAATATTCTTAAAATGTTGATGTTCCCTGGAGGGCTGAGGAATCTCTCCCAAAGAGTAAAATAATAAATATTTGTTGCACATGAGATCTTATCTATAAAACGTGTTTCTCATTCAACTATATGCCCTAGAGGTACATTTTACTCAAGTGAATAGAGCAAACAATAAACCCAACAGCAATATTTGTGAGGTTAGTCTTCTGTGTCAACTTGGCTCAGCCTTAGTCCCCAGATATTTAGACATTATTCTAGTTGTTTCTTTGAAAATATTTTAGATGAGTTTCACATTTAAATCAGTAGACTTTGAGCAAAACTCAATATGCTGCTAGTGTGGGTGGGCCTCATCCAATCAGTTGTAGGTCTTAAGAGAAAAAGACAGATCTCCCTAAAGGCAAAGGACATTATGTCAACATTAATTCTTCCCTGGGTCTGCAGCCTGTGGGCCTTACCCTGTAGATTTTGGACTTGCCAGCCTTGTGAGTATTCAAGTAAATACTCACATAAGCTAATTCCTTAAAATCTATCTATTTTTCTCTGGAGAACCCTGACTAACACAATAATCAACTGATTTTTTTTCCTTGTCCTGAATCACCTACCCAGTATGCACAAGTACTGGTTCTGACTCTGCTCTTCCAGATGATAATCAATACCACTGTATGTCGGACACAGGCCAAGAGCTGGCACTGTGCAATGCAAACTGTCAACCAGAAGCCCTGACCTCAAGGAACCTGCAGCCTGATCTGACCTCTGGACCATAACCCTTTTAAGAAAAAACCATTTCCCCAACCTCTCTTGCTGTGGACACAGTCGGGGAACTCGTGATTACAAATGTGGGTTTGGTTCCATTAATGTTGCTAGGAAAAGGCAGTGATGATTAAACAATTAAAAATTTTGAGATGATAGATCCAGGTCCAATCCAGAAAAATGGTGATCTGTGAGGTTTAAGCTGGCACACCAGAAAGAAGTCCCAGTAGAGAGACAGGTAGATCAGAACTGGAGATGGTAGTTCAGGATAAACCAGCAGGGCCGCTGAGTGGGCTTTCATCCTGAATGAGAGAAGGGAACATTTCACTGACCACACTAACTGCATAACCAGGTCCTGTCTAGATTATGTTATCTAGCCCTACTCAAGGGCAAGATCTAAGAAAAGAAAACAAAAAAAGTCATTAGTGGCCAGGAACAATGATGTACACTTATTCCTTGCAAGATAGAAAGGTGAAGCAGGACAATCCCTTGACTCAGGAGTTCAAGACCAGCCTGGGCAATAGCAAGACTGTGTCTAAAAACAACAACAACAAAGAAGTCATTACTTTTGTAGGAATGGAAATGAAAACATATGCATCTAGAAAGTGAAAGAGAGAAACGGTTTAAATGGGCTGCTGTGCTAAAACAGCCAGAGCTGGCCAGAATAACAAGACATATGCTTGTAACTTAACTGCACAGACACAGAGGCCATGCTGAGACACATAGGAGATGTTGAAAAACATTTGTTGAGACAATGACTGGATGAATGAATGAAATCCCTGGGACGTGCTGACAGATGAATAAAAGAAAACCACAGGAGGGAACCAGCAAGATGGCAGCTGAGTAACAGCTTCCTTGCAACTGGACACAGTGATTCTGGGGAGAGAAGACTCCAGGCATCTCTGGCTGGTGGGATCTGCCCAGAAACATCCTTTTCGAGACACAGGGAGTCAGCAAGAGACTTCTCGACCCCATGAGAAGGACAAAAGCAGTGGAGAACTGGTAAGTGTTTGCATTTGTTCCTTTGGCCTAATCCCGTGGGCAGCTGCAAGTACAGCAGCAGTGAGATTACAAACTGGAAAGGCTTTACCTGTGAGCTGTTTTGGGTTTTTTGGAGTTGGCACTCAGTTGAACTACCTTGGGAGAACTTGGGCAAGAGTGCAGAGGACTTTAAGTGTTGCCTAGGGCCCCAAACTGAGCTGCTGAGCCAGACGGAGCTAATAGTGTTCGGCCAGAGCTAATAGTGTTCAGCCGTGGGCCTCACAGAGCCATTGTGGGAGAACTGCCCAGGCAAGCTCTGCCCTCAGGGTCACAGAGCAAGGATTGGGCAGGAGGGAGTAATCTAGTGACTGAGCAGCCTAAAGGCAGGGACTGAGATGCCTTACAGCCTTAGCCCTCAGGGGCATAGAGTGAGACTGGTTTTGGCACACTGGGTAAGTGGATGGCCATTTCAGGAGTGATCCCAGCAACAAGTACTTTCCTGAGAAAGCTTCTGCTTAGCCAAGGTTAGCAGTGTAAAGTGCCTTTTAAGCAGTTGAGGAGAGATTTAGGCTCTCCACCCTGCGGAGTTTGAGAAATCAGCAGAGGCTTCCAGTCTCTATCTCATACACCTGTTATCAGCATTGTGATTAACATCTCATATCCCAGAAGATCACCTGTTCCCCGGACAATATTCAGCAAGATATATATACTGCTTTGTTTTTTGTTTTTAATTTCAACATTTTCCCTATAGGTTTTTCTTTTTTTTTTTCTTTCTTTTCTTTTTTCATTTTTCTAGTTTAAATATAATTTTTCATTGTTGCCTTTTCCAACAATTGGAACTTCATTTTTGCTAGTGTTTCTACCCTTATTATTTGGTTTTTCACCCAATTTTATCCTGTAAAGTTTTCTGTTTGTTTATTTTGGTTTAATTTATAGCATTTTTATCTTTCCTCTCTACTTGGTGGAGGTGGGGTACTGTGTCAAACAGGCTAGCAAAGAGCTGCTGACCTCAGGGAACCACCCAACCCAGCATTCCCAGAAGTTGGGGGGTTTTAAGGTTGGGTCAGAGTACCCTTCTGTATACCTATATTGCTCTTGTCTCCCTCTTTCTGTGCCTCTCTTCTTCTTGTCAATATTCCCTTTTACCCACACCCTCTCCTTTCTCTTTTTTCTTTCTTTTTTCCCTTCTTGCTCTTCAGTCTTTTCATCCTTCTGGTCCTGTACCAAAAGGACTCATGGAAACCCTTGTCCAGAGACATGGCAACTTAAAGAACAAGAGGAAGCAAAAGGGAAATTAGTGCAAAGAAATAGATAAAAGAAATCACTCATGAGGAAGAATCAGCAGAAAACTCCTGGCAACATGAAAAACCAGTCCAGAGCAATTTACACCCCCCCCCCAGGGGACCGTGAGGTAGCTACTGCAGAGGATTCAACCTATAAAGAAATGTTAGAAATGACAGAAAGGGAATTAGAATACAGATGATGAAAATAATGAAGGAAATGATGGAAACAATGAAGGAAACTGCTGATAAAGTGGAAAATAACCAAAAGGAAATCCAAAAACAGAATCAAATAAGAGATGAATGATATGAAGAATATAGAAAAGAAATAGCAGAGCTGAAAGAATGGAAGCAGTCAATTAGGGAACTTAAAGATGCAATAGAAAGTATCAACAACAGATTAGACCATGCAAAAGAAAGAATCTAAGAGGTAGAGGAAAAAGCTCTTGAGATAGCTCAGAGAGTTAAAAAGGCAGAAAAGAAGAGAGAGAAAGCAAAATATTCACTGACAGAATTATGGGACTTTTATGAAGCATTCAAACATACGAGTTAAAGGTATCCTCAGAAGGGGAATGGAAGCCATGCTTGAGAATATTATCAATGAAAATTTACCAAATCCCACCAAAGATTCTGACACACTCCTTTCAGAGGGATATCAGACCCCAGGTTACCTCGACTCTAACTGAGCTTCTCCAAGACACATTGTGATGAACCTGTCCAAAGTCAAGACAAAAGAAAAGATTCTTCAAGCTGCTAGGAGTAAGTGCCAGTTGACCTACAGGGGCAAATCCATCAGGGTGACAGCAGACTTCTCCAGTGAAACTTTCCAAGCAAGAAAACAATGGTCATCTACCTTTAATCTACTTAAACAGAACACTTTCCAGCTATATCCTGCTAAGCTGAGCTTTAAAATTGATGGAGAAATCAAATCATTTACTGATATACAAAGATTGAGGAAATTTGCCACAACAAGACCAGCTCTACAGGAAACACGTCAACCCATTCTACACACTGACCATCACAATGGATCAACAGCAAAGTAAGAACTCAGAAATTAAAGGACAGAACCTAACTTCCACAATGATGTAAAAGATAAAACTAAGCAAGGGACTCTAACAAAAAAAGATGAATAGAACACTACCACACTTGTCAATTATCTCAATAAATGTTAGTAGCTTGAATTCCCCACTGAAGAGACATAGATTGGCTGACTGGATTAAAAAACACAAGCCATCCATTTGCTGTCTGTAGGAAACACACTCAGCTTCAAAAGACAAATTCAAACTCCAAGTTAAGGGTTGGAAGATAATTTTTCAGGCAAACGGAATTCAGAAGAAAAGAGGACTTGCCATCTTATTTTCAGATAAGTCCAGATGTGGACTTGAAGCAACTAAAGTCAAAAAAGACAAAGATGGTCACTTTATATTGGTCAAGCGAAAAACACAACAATAAGACGTTTCAATTCTAAATATTTATGCACCCAATTTAAATGCTCCCACATTCTTGAAACAGACCTTACTCAGTCTGAGCAATATTATATCCTATAATACCATAATAACAGGGGACTTTAACACTCCTTTTACAGAGCTAGACAGAGATCCTCTAAACAGAAATTAAACAAAGATATAAGGGACTTAAATGAGACCTTAGAACAACTGTGCTTGATAGATGTGTATAGAACACTCCATTCCAAAGGTAAAGAATATATATTCTTCTCATTGCCCCATGAAACATACTCCAAAATGGATCATATCCTAGGACACAAAACAAACCTCAACAGAATTAAAGTAACTAAAATTTTACCTTGTATCTTCTCAGACCACAAGGCACTAAAGGTGGAATTCAATTCCAGCAAAAATGTTCAACCCAACACAAAAGCATGGAAATTAAACAACCTTCTGTTGAACGACAGTTGGGTGCAGGAAGAAATGAAAGAGGAAATCATTTACTTCCTTTAACAACAATGAAGACAAAAGCTACCAAAACCTGTGGGATACTGCAAAAGCAGTCCTGAGAGGAAAATTTATCACTTTAGATGCCTACATTTGAAAAACAGAAAGAGAGCACATCAACAAACTCACAAGCCATCTATGGAATTGAAAAAAGAAGAACAATCTAAGCCTAAATCCAGCAAAAGAAAAGAAATATCCAAAATTAAATCAGAGATCATCGAAATTGAAAATGAAAGAATCATTCAGAAAATGAAGGAAACAATGAGTTGGTTTTTTGAAAAAATAAATAAAATAGTTAAACCATTGGCCAGACTAACTAGAGAAAGAAAAGTAAAATCTCTCATAACCTCAATCAGAAATGATAAAGGGGAAATTACAACTGATGCCACAGAGATAGAAAAGATGATCTGTGAATACCACCAACATCGTGATCAAATAGGTTTCATCCCAGGGATGCAAGGCTGATTTAACATATTGAAGTCTGTAAACATTATTCACCGTATTAACAGAAGCAAAAGCAAAGACCATATGATCCTCCCGATAGGGGCAGAAAAAACATTTGATGAAATCCAGCACCCTTTTCTAATCAGCACACTGAAGAGTATAGGCATAAGTGGCACACTTCTTAAACTGATCAAAGCTATCTATGACAGACCCACAGCTAATATTTTACTGAATGAAGTAAAACTGAAAGCTCTTCCTCTCCGAGCTGGAAGCAGACAAGGTTGTCCTCTGTCACCACTACTATTCAACATAGTGCTGGAAGTTCTAGCCAATATAATCAGGCAAGACAAGGAAATAAAGGGCATCCAAATGGAAGCAGAGGAGATCAAACTCTCCTTCTTTGCTGACGATATGATCTTACACTTAGAGAACCCCAAAGACTCAACCACATGACTCCTGGAAGTCATCAAAAAATACAGTAATGCCTCAGGATATAAAACAAATGTCCACAAGTCAGTTGCCTTTGTATATGCCAGTAACAGTCAAGATGAGAGGCTAATTAAGGACACAATTCCCTTCACCAAAGCTTCAAAGAAAATGAAATACCTAGAAATATACCTAACAAAGGAGGTGAAGGACCTCTACTAAAAAAAAAATTATGAAATCCTAAGAAAAAAATAGCAGAGGATATTAACGAATAGAAGAACATGCCTTCCTCATGGCTGGGAAGAATAAACATCATTAAAATGTCTAAACTTCCCAAAGCAATCTACCTGTTCAATGCCATCCCTATTAAGATACCAACATCGTATTTTCAAGATTTGGAGAAAATGATTCTGCCTTTTGTGTGGAACCAGGAAAAAACCCATATAGCTAAAGCAGTTCTTAGTAATAAAAACAAAGCTGGGGGCTTCACCATACCAGATTTTAGGCTATACTACAAAGCCATAGTGGTCAAGACAGCATTGTACTGGCACAAAAATAGAGACATAGACATTTGGAATCAAATAGAAAACCAGGAGATGAAATTAACATCTTACAACCACCTAATCTTCAATAAACCAAACAAGAACATACCTTGGGGGAAAGACTCCCTATTCAATAAATGGTGCTGGGAAAACTGTATATCCACATGTGAAAGACTGATACTGGACCCACACCTATCCCCACTCACAAAAATTGATTCAAGATGGAAAAAGGGGCTCAGCACCTGTGGCTCAAGTGGCTAAGGCGCCAGCCACATACACCTAAGGTGGCGGGTTCGAATCCAGCCCGGCCCGCCATACAACAATGACGGCTGCAACCAAAAAGTAGCTGGGCGTTGTGGTGGGCACCTGT
>CAUYQV010080354.1:0-37189 GCA_963574575.1 Galagoides demidoff
TTTTTCTTCCATTCCTGAGATACTTTGCTAAGAAGAACATTTTCCAGTTCCATCCATGTAAACATGAAGGAGGTAAAGTCTCCATTTTTCTTTAGGGCTGCATAGTATTCCATGGTGTACATATACTACAGTTTATTGATCCATTCGTGGATTGATGGACACTTGGGCTTCTTCCATGATCTGGCAATTATGAATTGGACTGCAATAAACATTCTGATACAAACATCCTTATTGTAATGTGATTTTTTATCTTCTGGGTATATACCTAATAATGGAATTGTAGGATCGAATGGCAGGTCTATTTTTAGATCTCTAAGTGTTCTCCAGATGACTATCCAAAAAGAATGCATTAATTTGCATTCCCACCAGCAATGTAAAAGTGTTCCCTTTTCTCCACATCCACACCAGCAACTCTGGCTTTGGGATTTTGTGATATGGGCTAATCTTATTGGAGTTAGGTGATATCTCAAAGTAGTTTTGATTTGCATTTCTCTGATAATTAAGGATGGTAAGCATTTTTTCATATATCTGTAGGCCGTGTGCCAATCTTCTTCAGAGAAATTTCTCTTCAAGTCCCTTGCCCACCCTGAGATGGGATCACTCGTTTTCTCCTTGCTAATATGACATCATATTTTAAAGAAATATTTTGTGAATGTTTTATAAAATTTTATAATGAACATTTTGTAAATAATGGTATGTTTAGCAATAGTTTCTCATTTTCCCTAAGTGTATGGACTGCCCGTACATCCACCTCCCAGAGGACACGCCCACCATGTACTAGTGCAAATATGTACTGAATGAATGGATGAACTCTGGCACTGTGAGCTCTTGATGCCCAGCAACAGACTGAGGGGCAGGGACACTGTCTGCCCACCCATTTGAAGGTTTTCACTGATTACAGCAGCCAGACATGCATTTTCAGTCTGGTTCCGGCAGTCATGACGTTGGTGGTGCTCCCATCCCCATCAGTGAGAGGTGGTCCATCCTGGCTGCAGGAGCAGTGGCTGTAATAATCAATGTTTATGCTAGTCATATTATGCTGTAGAATTCTGAGCCACTCACATCGAAACATCTGTAGGTCGGTACTATTATTATTCCCAGAACTGATGCCTGAAGAGTTTTGTAGCCACTCTCCAAAGTATACAGCCGGCCAGGAGCAGGTCTAGAAATTGAACTTAGATTTGTCTGTGTCTCATGCCTTTGCTTCTACTGCGAGCTCTCATCTCTTTTTCGTTTTGTAGGTATTTTAAGCTGTGTCAGAGCCTGCTTTCCAGATGGCTTTTTAATCTCTCTCCTGCTGCTACATTATTAATCTCTGAATTGTTTAGTGGCGAGTAGGATGGTCCAGAAAGGAGGCATCTACATGGACGAGGCATCCTGGAAGAGCTGCTGGCCTTTCCTGTGGCCTTGGTGGGAGGCTTAGGTTTGGGTAGAGGAAAGAGAGTCAGGCGCAATGGAGCTGGGGGAACAATCTGGAATCCGTCAGTAAGGAGCTGCCCTCATGAGGGTCAGGCAGATACACTGTGCCACTAGTGACACAAAGCCAAGAACCTGATTTAGTGGAACATTTAGCTGGTGGTCACTTCCTGCTTTTGTCTGCTCAGAGAGGAACTCCCTGTACCCTTCCATTTTCTGAGAATCCATAATGCACCAGAGTTTGAGTGTTCTGTCTGTAAAATGGCTGGTACGCCAGGCAGAGTCGTGCAAGTAGCAAAGTCCCACAGCCTGGAAGCTTTCCCTGGGCATGCTCACTCCTTACAATGTGTCATGCTAAGCCTGGGGACAGACAGCTGCCACCTGCCCTTTGAAAAGCTGTGTGTAGGAGGCTGATGGAGTTTGACGTGGCTGCCGTGGAAGCTGAGATCCAGGCATCGCTCCGGCCCTTGCATCTCTGCAGGATGGAGTGGAAGGTGCTCTTGGATGAATAAAGTAGAGGGAGGCTGCAAATCTGAAAAGCTAATTTATTCTGCCAAGTAGAAAGCATTTGAACTTGCTCCACCCTTCTTATTTTCCATCTGCCTCATTATTCATCACAGTAATATTTGGGCACTTTGAAAAGAGTGATATTTTAACATGAAGCTATTCCAAGGAGAAGGAAAAATATCCTCATTTGGCATAAACGAGTCATGCAAATTAGCCTAAATAAAAATAAGACTAAAAGCAACTTAGAACATTATTGTACTTTTCCAGGCCCCTGCCAGTCACTACCATCAGCTACAGCATCTCTCCACCCCGGGCGACAGTGTTGAGAAGAAGGGCTTACATTTTTGGAAAGGTTGATGTCCCAGAACCCACTCAAAAAGAATGGGCATCACAGATCTTTCACTCAGTTGTGTTAGAACCAGGCCTTGAAGGCAACACAATGTACCAGTGATCGAACTTCCTGGAAGTGCGTTCCCCTAGCTCCCTGGGTTCTATTTTTGACTCACTGATGTTTGACTCATCACAGGCCAGTCCATCAAGGACTCTGACATTCATGCTGTTTGTTCCTGAGACATCATTTAATTACTCTGTGTGTGTGTGTGTGTGTTAAGGGCCAATGCCACGCAAACTGTACAGAACGTGTTTTTCTTTCGGAAGAGAAGAGAATGCAATACTCCAAAATCTTTGGCACAGGAAGTCTTCCGAGCAGGTATAACAAATTATTATTCTCCTGCCACTGATGGGCAATGAAGCAGATTCTCTACTTTCTCTCCTCTCGTACCTCTCTTTTTCCCCTGTCTCTTCTCTTTTCTATTCTTAGTCTCCTTCTAGCCTTCTCTCCTTCCTTCCTTTGTGGGTGTGCCGTGTTTGCTCTGGGTTCCAAGGTTATCCAAGCTTGAAGTAATATACAAGTCCAGAACTGAGGACACTCTGCCACCACCCAAGGCAATGGATAATACTGGTCATTATGACCCTCCTCAAGTCGTGGTTGAAATGACATCATTGGATACAGCCCCTAAATCCCCCTCCTCAGTGTTGATGCATTTGTGAACAGTTCTGAAAGAAGAATCTCAGCCTTGTGTATTTATTCCATGGTTCTATTTCAATCAGATGTTAACCTAACTGGGACAACACCTTTACTGGGCTGGTCACAAAGGAGGCAAACACGTCCCTACAGTCATGGCCCATCTCTAACTTCAAAGGTCACAAAGACAGCTGTTGTGTACACCCCACTGCAGCTTTGATTTGTTGGGGTGGAATTTGAGTGCTATGTAAAATCAACAAGGCTGACTTCTGAATTTCTTTTTGTTAAATCCTTCCTCTCTCTTCATCTCTCTCTTTTTTATCAAGATCACGATCTTGCAATCTGTTTGCGATCTGAGAAATAGTTCACTGACAAATGGTGCCAAGAGATACACAGAGAAGGGCTGTGGCATCCATCTATGAAGTTAGTTTTCTAGTTAAGTTGCGGGGGGATGAACAACATTTCTGAAGCATTATAGGACCCCATTCCTTCAGTTGTTTGGCTTACAAGGGAAGCTTTCCGGCTCCTATTTCTTTACCCAAATGCTTTAAGGTCTCCTTCATTAACAGCCTCATTTTCTCCTTGTCTTTCCCCTTCCCTCAAATACTCAATTTCCCCAGCAGGTCCGATTCCAGGACTTAGTAAGCCATGTGGCTGATTTGTACAGCAATCCTCAGTATTTTGCATGCTGTAGTAGTTCCACTTAGAGCTATTTCCTTATGTTGGCCTGTGCACACATGAGGCAGAAAGGTGGCCATCAGAGCATCAGTAATGAATGAAAATTGGGAGCAACAAAGTATTTCGTGAATAGACTGTGAACATTTATGAAATGGAATAGTATGCAGTCATTTCGAATGACATAAAAGTTTAATGACATGGAAAAATATCTGAAAGGTATTACTCAGCAGAGATAAAAAGACAGTTATAAATGCCAAGGGTGCCAAAAGATGTAGATGCATTTTGAGAAAGAAGAAAAATGGTTTAAAAATCGCAATACTCAAGTCACATTTGTTTTCTGCAGTGACAAGAGATGTTCAAACGTGACTTGTATCCATCTTTTGTTATTGGTATATACAGGGGGGACATAAAGTTCATGTGCAATTTAAAATAGTTTAACATAGTGAGTTTGCACTTGAACTTTCTGGATACCTTGTATTATTACAATTTTAATACAGTTTTTTTTCCTATCTTAAAATGTGTGCATGTTTCTTGGAACCCTCTGTAGTTTTATTGAAAACATGTACACATGGTTTTTTGAAGAAAAGATGTAAATAATGATTCTCTCAGAATCACGGGAGTAGGGACAATTTTTATCTTTTTAATCTTTATTTTCTTGCTTATCTATTTTGTGATTTTTAATTTTCTTTGCCGTGTCTCTCATCCATATGTATATAGTATAATTAAAGTTTTATTTTCAGAATACATTTTATACTATTATTAAAGTATAACTTGCCACTTCAAGAAGTCAGGACAAAACTCAGGAGGGAATTAAAGAACTGGTAGAAAGTTTGAAGTTAAGCCACAAATGGTGGTTTGTGGAGAGTCAGAGGGAAGCCGTGAAAATCACCTGGGCATGAAGGGGAAGCAGAAGTGGGACTGGGCAGAAGAGGAGAGAAGGATCCAAGAGACAGGCTCCAAGAGCTGTGGCAGGCGGTACTCCCCAGGTCGCAGGGGGAGCTGAGCTCAATCTCCTGGTCTACCAAGCCTCTCTACACAGCAGGGAATCAGTCTTTCTACAGTGACCGAAAAAAGAAATGACTTCAGAGTCTGGCACAGGGAAGGTGAGGAGGGTTTCTCTTTTGAAAACACTGGAAGAGAATACTGAGAGTCCTGGAAGGGGTGACACATGGAGGTTTCCATGTGTCTGTGATGGTTTGTTGCTTTGGAAACAGAATAGTGTTAAGAGCCAGATATCCGAAGGGACAAGAAGTCTAGGGCCATAGAGAACAACCAAAGGCCATTGCCAGGAAAACACTCTGGGAAACCCATTTCAGCTGAATTACAGTCTGTTTTTTAGGCATGAAAGTCAGTATTCTCTGATCATACCTGGGACAGAACCCTGGACCCAGAATAGCAAAGGTGGCCAGGTCAATGACTCCTCATTTTTTTTAAGATTATGAGAGGTTTAGAGGAGTTTATCAAGAAGCAGTCTCTATCATTATTAGAGCTTAGATTATAGAGAAAATTTAAGAGAATATTACAATTATTTCATATAGTATTGATTACTATAGTATTTATTACTATATTTTATACAATATTTGAAAGAAGAAATAAGATAATACTATTTAACCTCTATCAGGCCAATGAAAGGGAGTAAAACAATTACTGGAAGAGCAATAGAAAAAAAATAAGGTCAAGAGATTTTTAAAGTTAAATCATCAATCGGAAAAGAATCAAAAGGGAAGTCAAAATATGATAGTGGCCCACCCCACAAAATGTTTTAAATGGATAAATAAAATCTTTACTCATTGGAACTTAATTAATCCCAACTAAATTAATCAGAAAATTTACATTTAAGGAAAAATGTAAAACATTTATCCCTAGCAGAGAGTTCTTGGCAGGATAAACCACCAGTCTGACCTGGTATGGCAATTCCCATGTGTTATTAGTGTTCAAAAATTTTGAGTGCCTTGAAAGCCCGGTTGCCCATGCCTGCTGTTTAGAATGACAGCCCTGAGTATTGTTAGGTTCTCAGCCATCAAAGAAATATTCCTTCACGCTTAGCAAAATCCTCTTAGAATCATGGGAACAGCCAACGCTATAGTCTGGGAGGAATTTTCAGTCATGGGGTTCAAAGATCATACAGGCATTCTGGGGATTGTTTTTCTTTTTTGGATAAAGTATCCTTTGACAAGAAAATTAAATACCCAGAATATATTTCACTCATTAATTTATTCAGGTATTCAAGTACTCAACAAATTGGTTGTGGAATACATGTTATGTGGCAGCCACAAAGCTGGTGGTTAAGGATAAAGAATAAAGCTCTGTTCCTGCCCTTAGGAAGTTCAGTCTAACCAAAGACACGTACTGATTGGGCGCTTTTATGAAATATACCACCAATGTTAAGTATGCTGGGAAGTCACATGGAGCTGATCGCATCAGTTCCCCAAATAAATATTTGTGTTCTTTGTGCAAAGTCTTTGCAGTACTATTTTCTTGCTAGGAATTAAATTCCCCGTGAGGTTGTGCTTACTCTCTTCCATTTGCCTTTCCAGATCCAGTCTCTGCCCTTCTGTGCCCTGCTCTGCCCTGTGGGCTGGCCTGTGAGTCCTCTGGCTTTGGGTTGGGTTCAGCCAGCAAAAGGAGTAAGGGCATAATATGGGAGGAGTGCTTTTTCCCTCAGCTTCCTCTCCACTGCCTCTCCTTGCAAAGACTCCTGCAGGGAACCCTCCCTACACTGCCCTTCCTACCTGAGCAGGAACAGTCACACTATTGCTACTCAGGGGCACTGCACTGTTCCCTTTGGTTTCCTAAATCCTATTCACTCTTTGTAAATAGTCCCTGTGTTAAACTCAAATTACCTAGCTTGAGGGTACCGTCTATTTCATTCCTTCATGCTACAGAGGGGAGAAAGCCTTCTTCATTAAAGGGAAAAACGAAATATCTATTCTAGATTATTTCTGGGATTGGTATTAAAGGAATGCTTAGAGGAAGCCTTAATTTAAATAACCCTGTTCATAATTATTCTAGTTCTGATATGCAAATCAGTAGCACTTTAGGAGTTGTTAGTGGATCACAGATTTTAAAGCCTTTCTTTCTTATTTCTTTCACCACCTAGGAAACCATCTACATGCTAATTGCATGTCATTACCAAATTCCCAGGTTTAATGTAGCCCTCTGCCCTACGTCTGGGAACAGTGGTCTCCAATTTTCAAGTTTGACCTGATGTGAGCTCCCAGGATCCTGACCTCAGGCACCAGGGTCCCAACATGAAGCCTGGTTTGTTTCTAGCCTGGCTGTGACCTTGTGCTCATCTCCTTATTCTAGTATCTCTCTATCCATTCTCTCTGGGACTCAAAATCTCACTTTAACCAAAACCCTGTAAAAGAATTCTGCAGTCCAGGCATGGCCAAGCCCAGCTGGGGTGCAAGGGTGGTGCCTGGGTCTCTGCTAAGCGTGGCTGGGTTAGAGAACCTTACACTGTGTCACACCCACCCTGTGCATAAAGGACCAAGCCCTCCCTAAAAGCCAACTCACTCATTTGTTGAGCAACTACTCTGTTCCAGGCACTATTCTAGGTTCTGGGGGAGACTGCTTTCATATTGTATTGAGAAAGTAGAAATAAATGAAATAGCTCCACCCTTGGAGGTGAAAGGAAGTGAGAAAACTTATCTACTTAAGCCTTTGCTTTATATCATCATATCATCATGGTAGTTGCTTTTCTTCCTTGGCTTTGGAATACAAATCAACCACCAAAATAAGACATGCCACCTTGTCTTATTTTGAGGGTAGTTTGCTTTCCCTTAAGAGATAAGTAAAGCAATTAATTATATTTTTTAATGATTATCTCTAAGGATTTGATTCTACTACAATTCTAGAACTAGTGTTTACTTTCAAAGAGCATAGGTCTAAAATCATCCAAGCTCTACTTTTGACCTCTCGCAATTTAGATGTGAGATCTATTCACACACTTCTTCTCCTCTCACAATTCAGACGTGAGATCTATTCACACACGTATTTTGCGCACTTCTATGTCATGAGGATATTTCTGTCTTCTCACTAGCTACACAAACTGGCCCTGATCTGCTGATACGGATTTAACTAATTCTTTTGAATAAAATAGGCAGCATCACAGCTTTTGTGACATGCTGCTGTCCATTTAACAGATTTTACGCTTTTATTTATTAAAGCTGTTTCGGAAAGTCGTTTGAGTGATATGGTTTTGTTTCTTAATTCTGTAACTAATGATTTGGTTTTGTAACCACTTACTTAGCTTTTAAAGGTAAGGACCAATGGTGGGTAAAGAGGGCTTTCTGGCAATTGGTTCACAAGCTAAGGAGGGTAACAAGGCCAGCTATTTAGACTGAAGAGTTCACAGACTATCAAAAACATTAACAAGGTTTTACTGCATCCCCTAGGATAGAAATAATTGCTTTATAAATGGGAAACTGGCTTTAGAGTGAACAGATCAAGAATATCCACTTGGAAGCTGGAAGAGACAGAAACAGAAAACATGACTCCTGGTTCGTGTTCCATTACTTTAATCGCTAAACACCACTCAGTTTAAGCTAAAGCGATATAATGGTGCATTTGACAGATGCCTTCACATCGAGATTAGATACGAGCCCTGAAAGTCTAATGTTGAACCTTTCTTACCTTCTACGAGGATGTCACTCAAAATCTCTTCTCTCAATTCCCCTTCCCTGACTGATTATGCAGTTCAGAGACATTCCTACAGCAACCTCACACTCTTCCCAGGTGAACCTTGCTTTACAGGGACACAGCTGTGTGTAAATAACCTGGTGATAATTCGACTTGAATTCTAAATGCACATACAGATCCCACTATTTAAAGGAAGGCCAACACAACTGCTTTTGTAAAGCAGAGTACCTCTTTTGTCATGTAAACAATAAAAGCCTAGATAAAGCTTCCCATTTACCTGGGTTTGGATTTTTGCATATTGGGTTTCATTAAAGCAGAACATATCTGTAAATGAAAATATTTTAAGCCTCAGTCCTTTGCTCATCATAACGGTTTTTGAAAATCTCCTTACAATAAAAGCCATTAGTTTGAATAATTAAATACTTTGTACAAAAAAAAAATGCTTTCCATGGGTATTGAAATTTCTGATTTTAATAGAAAAAAAACAATTGAATGCCTGTTGTTAAGCTTCTATTTCAATCTTACTTTAAGGTGGCAAACAGCGTAATGACTAACAGCACACAGAACGCACACTGGAGGGTGGGGAGTGACTGACAACAGAGGGCTATCACCTCCCTTTAGGACAATAGAAGCAGATAGGAATGGGGTCTGAATGCTCTAAAACTTGGAGAAGGGCACAGTCGTTGACCACAGTCCCTGGTCAGCATGTCATTATACAACTTTGCAGTTCTACTAAGGAATGGGAGCTTAGCAGAGAGATCAGAATTCAAACTTGGATCTCTGCATCGGAAATAAGGACTCTTAACCCCTTTGTCTACTATTAGATTGAACCTTGAATTATAGATACTGGAACATTTTAGACTGACACAGATGGAATTTCCTACGGTTCAACTTAAAAACGTCTGTACCATACAGAAATCAAAGTGGGAAAATGTAGTGATGACCCAAGGTGACCGAATCTGTTTAATAGGACCAGAAAGAACTCCAGGCTGGCTCTCCCCTTCAGTCCTGCAGGTTCCCATGTGACTCCCACCCACTTTTGCATTTTCTCTGCACAGTTCCCTTTATATTCAGGAATCTTTATAGGGTGCCATCTGCTCACCAGGCTCTGTGCGAAGGACTGGAGACGCCAACCTGAGCCCAACCTGGTTGGGCTTAACCTTAAGGCCACAGTCTCATGTGGAAGGGAACAAAGCAAGAAAATATAAATCGAATGAGCAGGAAATGATTTCAGGGTTGGGTCCAGCCTCCTCTGCACATATGGGAAAGGTCACACTGACGGAGTATACCCTCCCAGACGAGGTAGATGGAGGTGCCCCCTCCCCAACATCCTTTCTAGGACTCCTGACTGTCAGTCTCTACACTCTAGTGGCTAAAGAACATCATAAGAGAAGTGTCAGAGAAGGAAATCGAAAGCCTAGAACCCAGATGGAGCACTGGCCGTCCTTCATACTTTATTTGTCACTCTAAAAACCCATCAGTTCTCCACTCAAGTGAAAGCATATTTCATTGCAGTTTACTTCTTTGGAAGCTGAAGTCCTGTGGGCTGGTTTCTATTCCACCTACTATACTTAATTTTAGCAAAAACTCAGTAAATAAAATAATTTGGAAAAATATGGAAGTTAGTGGAATTTAGCTTACATATGCATATACTCGTGTGTTCATTATGCGGAGTTTAATAAAGGGAGCTGATAGCTTATGTAGCTTTAAGACCAACTGGCCAGGCATGGTGGCTCATGTCTGTAATCCTAGCACTTTGGGAGGCCGAGGTGGGTGGATCACTTGAGCTCTGGAGTATGAGACTAGCCCGACCAATAGCAAGACCTCATCTCTACTAAAAATAGAAAAACTGAGGCAAGAGGATTGCTTGAGTTCAAGAACTTGAGGTTGCTGTGAGCTATTACACCATGGCACTCTAGTTAGGGCACCAGAGTGAGACCCTGTCTTAAAAACAAACAAACAAACAAAACTAACAAAGAAACCCAGTTCTTTCTTCTAAAATATTGCCTCATAGGCCAGCAGACAGCATAGTCCTACCTACGCATGATTTCATACACTCCTCATAGTTTTGAATGTTTTCCTTCAAAACATGGTTTTTCTTAGATGCTTTAGGTCTGACATTAAATTGAGTCAGTTATTGTGTTTAGTTCGGAGCAGAAAGGAAACTTATCTTGAACATTCCAGGGTATTTTCATTGTTGTTGTTGTTGTTGAATGGAAATGTAGCCTTTGCTTATGGCCAGCTCTTAGTGATAACAAAAGAAACTCTCACTTACCCTGAACAGTGGGGTAGGATGTCATGAAGTTGGAAATTATTAATGACAACTAATGTTTGGTAGTTATTAATGACATTTGTGAGAGCAGGATAAAATAATAATTATAATAATCTGAGGTGTCATGAATAAACAGTAATTGCAGTAAGGATCGCTATTATGATAACGAGTGAGAAGATGATTTTAGGTTATTAAGTCAGTAAGGCTAAAGGAAGCCTGCATGTGTATATGTGTATGTTTGACTGTGGAAGGTTGCCAGATAAGAAGAATAGTCATTCTTGATTGAGGACTTCCCATGTTCCAGGCACAGTGCCAAAGAGGTGGCACACATTATCTCATTTAAGCCTGGGAGACTCTGTGAGTAGGTATTACTGGGGAGCGTTATTACCCTTGATATCTTAATAGAAGCATGGAGGTTTAGAGAGGTTATGCAATTCAACAACCGCAAATAAATAGCTGGTAAGCGGCAAAAAGGGGATCTAGTCAAGACCAAAGCTCATGCACTTAACCAAGACTAGTCATCTGAGGCCCAGGGGTCCTAGCTGGCACTAGGACCTTCCCACATAAAAAATGGGCTATTATGGTAGGTACCCCATGGGGACAGGCTGGCAGATCCCCCCAGGGGAGAAATATAAAGCACTTCTTTAAAGAGGAGGGATGTGGGTTACTTCCCTAGGTAGGGTATAAAATCTTGGAAAAAAGGGCCTCCTTAGGGTTTTCTTCTATCTGGGTACTAAACAGCCCCATCCTGCGTAGCTTCCAAGATCAGAGGAGACTGGGTGTGTTCAGGGTAGTACAGTGTAGACTTCCTTGGGGGTTTCTGATCACAGCTGTGATCTAAGCCACCTCTTAACTCTCTCCCAAGAGTCAAGTGCCCAATTCACTGCCCTCTGTCCACCATGACTTGCATGCATGGAAAGGCTGGGTATTTGTACATGTCTGTGTTGCCCTAAGAATATAAGTAGGGCTACAGCTCCCATCACAGATATACTAATGAAAACCCAGCATCCTGAGTCTTTTGGTGACTTGTTTTAAAAGTAGCTCTCCCAGTTCCTACCTTTGAAAGATATTAGTTGTTATTTTTTTTCTTATTTGACAATGGGATAATAGGATTGTTTGGTTGGTCAATATTTTATCTAACCTGGAGTTACTAATATATCAACAAGATTTATCAGTTTTGCAATGAATTATAACAAAAATCACATATACTTAATCCTAAGCCCGTGGTAATCATTATTTAATCCTTGATGATCCTACAGACACTTCAGGATCTCATGGTACCTGGGAGTCATTGTTAAGAACGTCACTTGTCACTCTGCAGGAGAATACATCCATGTGAGGATCATAGGCACTTAGGACTGAATTCAAAAAATGATTTGTAGGAACTAATAAGAGCTCAAAATGGTGGAAGATTTACTTCCATGCAGATAAAATTGCACAGTAAGAGCCCAACATTGCACCTGTGCCCCTCATGAAAGTATGATTACATTCCTCAGTGAAGGGGCCTAAACAGGAGTGACATGGACTTCTGGCTTATGCCATTAGCTGTGTAGCATTTTTTGGTCTGGTGGAGTCACATGGCTTCAGGGTATAGCTGAAGTTCTTTTCCTTAAAGTTTATTCCGAAACCAAAGCTAGGAAGCTAATCAAAATGACTTTTGGCTGGAAGCTGGGGTAGGCTATAAGAAAAAGGGGCTATGTAGGAAAAGGACACATTTCTTTGTAGAATGAATTAACTCAGAGAGCCAAATGGGAACACACCTCCCAGGAGGCATGAGCAAAGATGGGCACAGCTCTAGGGAAGTCATGTGATGCTAAAGTTAACATTCTGAATTTTAGGCCAATACACTCTGGTGGCACATAGACAGTTCCCATGAAAGTTTAAACAGTACTGAAAGACACTGAATGATCAACATCGCGAAATTTGCAATTTTCCCACCTCTGTACATCCTGGGTTGGATTTCTGAAGTTAATATTTCATGAGCGTTATTTTGGTCAGGTTTGCCTGTGTGTTTAAATAAAACAGTGTTCATGTAGAACCATGTCAAGATGTTAGTACTTGGGAAAGAAAAGGAAAACCATGCTGTGGACTTGCCGTTTTGTGTTGCTATACCTGATGGGAAGACCTTTTTGCAGAAAGATAGTGGCTTTGGGCACAGTACATTTTTTCATTTGTTCTTTGCCGAAGTCCTCCGAGGTAGGAAGGGCAGGGATGACATTTATGGCAAGAGTGATGTGATTAAAAATAATGGGGACAAAGAGTTTCATAAAACCAGTATAGCTCAATTTATAACCAGAGCGTCCCAGTACACACGGTAGAAATACAGTGCAATAATGCTCCATAGATAAAACGACGTGCCACATTTGGATGAAGTGTTCATTAGCAATTCTCTCTCCTACGACAACTTCATAGATTTTACAGTTTCTTCTCTTATTTATCTCCACTAGGAACATTTTCATCAAAACTGGGTATTTGGTGCTTAAGAGTTCTCCTGACACTGCTTCTTACTCACCAAATAGAGTCATAATCCTTAGCATGCAACTTCAAAATCCTCTACACAATAACCAATTGCTTCTCCAAAGAGGATTGTGACTTTAGATGGAGAATAAGCTGCTGAAGGAAATTAACTCTCAGGAAATGAAAGTCCTGTTTCTGTGCATTTGGGGGCAGGAAAAGAAAAATCCAGAGGCTATCACACAAATGTCAAGGCACCCTGTACTCTGCCTACCGAATTTCAGGACCTGATAGGTTACTCACAGGTGACTCTGCCCTGTTATTCAAAGCTCACAGGGTGGGTGGGACTCACTCCCTGGAATCATTCAGCACCTTCTAGCAAATTTGCCCGAAGAACTGTGGCTCTTTAAGATCTCCTTAATTCCCTAACTGAAATGATACTCAAACCATTTCATTTACTTTCCTCTTTAGATTGTTACATGCTAGTTGAATCCAAAAAGACTTTCTGCTTTTTGCACTTTATGAAGGAGGGGAAAGGCTCAGTGGTAAAAGGAAATCAGTGCATAACATTTAATTGGGAAAAACAGCAAACACAGACACCCATTTTGAGAAATGATGTGTGCATTCACATGATCAACATGTCTGCCCTCAAGGTCGAATTAGCAAAGATGAAACTAAATCCATGAGAGCATAAAAACTCCACGTCGTGTCAGGCAAATCCTCCATCTGGCTCTGTGCTGGGTCTCTACAGGGGCACCAGTGTGTGGATGAAGTGTGTGAAGGTGGAAGATATTGGTGACCCGGGTCACCGCTCTGAGTCCCGGCAACATCAGTGGGCTAGTTGAGGCAAGTCACTTCACCTCTCCCACCCTCTCTATCTTCATCGGGAGCATGAGGCTTAGGATCAACCTGCTCCTTCCTACTTCTGGGGATTGTTTTGAAAGCCAGATCAGATGACAGGTTTGATTGTCCTTTGTCAATATTATGACTAACACTCTTGCACAAAATGAGGTACCCAGACAGCTGGAGATTGGGGGTGTCAAGATCCTCCCAGCGCTCACCCTGCCAGTGTTATGCCTTCCCAGTCCAGGGCTCCTGCATGGCAGGACTAGCCATATGCAGCTCAGGTCCCTCAAGTCCGTTCTTTCATTTAGAAACCATCCTGGATGGCATTCCCAGAGGCAGATCTGGGATGGAGATTCTTGCACATATGGTTATAGAGGGAGCACTCCCAGGAGAGGCTGCAGAAGGCAGGAGAGGAAATCAAGGAAAGGTGTGATATTCATGGAAGTCAGGGCTCAGGCTGGTCCCATGCCTGCTCTGGAGCATAAGTGACAGCATAGCATCAGGGACAGGCAGGCCATTTATACCCCAGCACTAGCCTGAACTCTCCATCTGCCCCGAGTGAGGATGAGCTGGGCTCCTGTTACCTCCTGGACATTTCAGGTAATGAGTGTCTTCAGACAGAAGACAAAATCTCCAAAGAGGCAGCTATAAGTTAGTGGCAGTCAACCTTCAGGGTAGCCGTGGGTTGGTGAACATTTAGGCTGTTTCCACATTTTGGCAATTATAAATTGAGCAGCAATAAACAGTCTAGGGCAAGGGTCCTTATGGTAAAAGGATTTTTTTCCTTCTGGGTAGATGCCCAGTAATGGAATTGCAGGATCAAATGGGAGGTCTAGCTTGAATTCTTTGAGGGTCCTCCATACTTTCTTCCTGCAGATGCTGGCATGGATGTGGAGAGAAGGGAACACTTTTATACTGCTGGTGGGACTGCAAACTAATACAAACTTTTTGGTTTTTTTTTTTTTATGGTATCTTTTTTTTAAAAATACAACCTTTTTGGAAGGAAGTATATCTACCTATTCTAATTTGTGAACTCTATGAAGGCTGAGACCATGTAAGTCTTGAGCAGGCTTCCTCCATCCTGAAGCTGTGTTGTCTGGGACACATGGCTTCCAGGAGTGCCAAGTCAAGGACAACTACTAGAACCCCACCATGTAGTTCAGTGCTAGCACATAGTAGGTGTTCAACAAGAATCTGTTGACTGAAGGATGGGATGCCACTGGTAAAGGGGGTTCAAAACCAGGTCTCGGTGCCTCAAAACCGCATTCTTTTTCCATTCTGCTTTTGACCATGCAAAATCCTTGTTTATTTATATATAATACCTGTACACGTTGTTGGAAATCTAGTCTCCAGACGTTGGTTTTCCATTGTATTTCTGTTATGCTATACCTTATTCCAATAATGACCTTGCTGGAGAAAGTTATTTATCTTCAGACTCTCTCTGTCAGGTTCCAGGATGTGCTCCTTTGTATGGTTTTGCAGGCTTCAGTGAGCCAGACTGTCTTTTCCTCTCCCTCTGGCCCCCTTGGAATACAAACCCTTTGATCATATCTTGCTCAGCCTTTGTGTTTCCAGGCTGAAGAGTTCCAATCATTTCGGCTTCTCCTCAAACAAAAATTACATTTCCTTGATCATTTTAACTCTTCTCCTCTGGATGTTTTCCAGCTCTTTATATCATTCTTGAGGAGGAATGCACCTTCAGCTGGGCTTTGACAGTCCCTCATTGATTCTCTAGTTAGCATAGCCATCACACGATGGCTGCAGACCTGGCGCTCTCCCCTGCAGCCCCTGCTCCCCACCTAGGGAGCTTGGAGGTCCCCTCTCCACTTCTGCTGGCCAAGAAGACCTACTCAGCCTACAGGAGTCTCAGCCTTGACTCTGGTCCTCTCATCCTTTCCTCCATTTCTAGATCAAGAGCCATTGTCCCTTCTAAATCTCATTCTTTTCTGAATCCTGGTGGATGTCCCCTGACCTCTCTTTCATTTCACTCTCCCCTCTGTCAGTATGATTGACATTAGCTATTTCATCAGACAGCATCGTGCAATTTCAGTGACTTAACACAACAAAGACCTATGTCTCACTTCCACAGTCTGGGAAGGGTTGGGTGGCTCTCTTCCTTTTGAAGCTATGCTACCTGGAGCATGTGGCCTCTAGGGTCACCAAGTCAGGGAAAAAAGGTTCTGGAGAAGGCCCATCAGCTCTTACTAGCTCCACCAAAAGCTACATGTCACCCCTGCTCACAGTCTTTTGGTGAGAAATAACCACGTGGCCCAGCCTATTTGCAAAGAAGGCTGAGAAATATGGGCGAGTATATGAACTGATTGTGAACACGGGTGGTCTCTGCTACCTCCTGCACAACGGCACATGTGTGCTGGGACCTGAGAAAATGTTGCCTGGACTCCAGCTTCCTTTCTGTGCGACGCTTTCCAAATGAGCATGTGTGCTTCTCCTCCACACACTTCCTCATGACCAGTCTCCCTTTACCTCCTGCAGGGTGGCTTTGTCCACTTTGTCTGCACACCACCCGTCGGAGAGGTCACTCATAGCCCCTCTTTCTTTCGTCCATTGCAAGCCCTGAACATGTCAGCCTTCCTTCCCTCCCTGGTGAAATCCTCTCCTCCCTGGGCGGATTATCATCGTCCAGCTCTTCCTGGTTTCCCTCACACCTCTGGATGCGCCCTTCTCCCTGGGCCGCCCTTGGAGGTAAGGCCCAACCATAGGCTTTCTTCTTTGGATGTACATTCTCTGCGTTGAAAAACAGAGGACATTTGAAGATTTTCAAGCCTTCAAACATTTTCTCGTGCTGCCAACTCCAGGAAAGAATATGGGTTTAAAGTCAGGTGGACCTGGAATTGCCTCTGACCTTGGACAAGTTATGTAATTCTCCTGACCATCCATTTCACGTAACATGGAATTAAAAACACACCTCATGGGATTTCAGGGAGGATTAAATGAAAGCACTAGTGAAAGTGTTGATTTCAAGAAAAGTACAACAGATTTTGCTTTCTCTTCTTCATCTCTTCCAGTTCTGCATTCCATCTGAACTTTATTCATTCCAGTACATCATTCATTCACTGTTCCTTGAACACATCAAACACCTCCTATGGGCACAGTGCCAAGCTTTGGGGAAAGAAACAGAAATAAGACAGACCCTTCAAGAGCCCAAAGTGAGGTGAATGTCCCCATTGGGTGCACAAGGAAAGTCACTGAAGTCAATGTTCTAATGAACATTGAATTCTTTTTCAAGTGAAAACTAAGACAAAAATTCATATCTATTTGTAATTCTGATTTGTGCTAACAGTGATTTGTCATTCAGTCCAAAATTCAGACAGTTGTGGGTCACATGTGGCAGGTGGCTCTGGAGAGCTGTGTGGACACCCACAGGAGGAAGCACTGGCAGTGAGCCTGCCCCAGGGAGGCAGTCCAGCCCACCACTGTATTTACGTGGGTCTGCTAAGTGGATTTTGTCATCTGTTTTTGTTTTTTTTTAATTGAGACAGAGTCTCATTTTGTCACCCTCAATAGAGTGCTGTGGCATCATAGATCACAGCAACATATAACTCCTGCACTCAAGCAATTCTCTTGGCTCAGCCTCCCCTAGCAGTTGGGACTATTGGCACCCACCACAACGCCCAGCTATGTGTCATCTGTTTTTAACCAAACTAACCCACCAAGATGGACAAATGGCTTAAAAATTTCCTGAAATAAAGCTATAATAATTAGAGTAATCTTCTAATTTATCATCCAAATGAGGACACTTCTGAGGGCAAAGGGGGCACTATTCATCATTATGCCAAGAAACAGGTGTGAGTGGAGAGTGTGCTAAGTAAACTGGGACATGTGTTCACTCTACTAATGACACAAACACAAGCAAACAAGAGGACAGCAGAGCTGATGTTTTCACTCCAGGTTCAAGAGCTCCATCAGCCACACTCAAGATTAAGAACAAGCATACTATAATAACACCTGTCAAGTCGCTAACCAAAGTACTTTGAAATTATTAAAAAGGATGTCTCACATAAGAATTCATATTTGCTGTTGTCTATAATAAACTTCACCTTTAGAGTTGCCAACTCATTGGAGTATTAGCATTGGCTGATTAAGTTAAGCTATCACTTTAGCAAAATATTTACAAATATTGTTCTTTTAACTTAATTCTCTATGTTTAACATCAATTTTTATGTATATTTTGTAATGCATCTAACATGTTAGTATAATAGTAAATACATAGTTTAATAATAAATAATAATAAAACATGGGGTGTATGCTCAAACATAACTTAGCTGACAGAGATGTATGGTGAAAAATGTTTAAAGACCATTGACTTGCAGGGTGTTTAACCTTTCTTTTTTCTCTGCTGTACATTGGAAGAGAGAGAGTTGTCTTGGGCCATCCAGGAAATACATAAACACTGATGAAAGGTGATTAACAAAAGAAAGGACTGTGTGTACTTTCATGATATCCATACTTTCATGATATCTAACTCTATAGAGAAGCAAAAAAAAAAAAAGGTTCTCACAAAATCAGCATGTGGCATGCCAGCCACAGGTTGGACACCCCTGGCTCTAGAGTGTGCCACAGGAACCAACCTACTTGCACCCTCATAGGCCAGTGTTTTGATCTCACTGTGAACCTAATAGTTAGAAATGGCATATATCATTTCCCCTCCAAAACATTCACCTTCTGACTGCCTAGTTTTCCTCACTGAAACCTCTAGAATTCCAAGTTCAAGACTTTTAAGAGAGCTTTAGCTTCATCTCTGCCTTTTCCAAGACTATTCTCTGCCTAATACCTGATATTTCCTCAGGTCTCTTCCTCCCCATCTCTTCCCATTCCCTTCCACTTCTGCGCCACTACTTCCTTCCAGCCTTTCCTCACGACTGTGACCATTCCTAACTGTTCTGCCTCCATCCAGACTCCTCCAATCCTTTCTGCACTCTGCTACCACATTCCAGATCTGGACTGCCCTGTCTCATTCTGTCCCTGCCCCAACCCTAACTCAATAAGCTCAATAGTTACATCTCTCATTGTCCTTGAATTTGAAGATTCTCGAAACTCTTGCCAAGACCTTCTCGAATCAGAGCAGACCCATCCATTGATTTGCTTAGTCAAAAAAAATTGATTGAGCATCTCCTTTGTTCCAAGCACTGTGTGGGTCAGTAGACACACATCTGTGAGTTATAAACAACCATTGATTAAGCGCCTACTATGTGGCAGATACTGTGCTGGCAAAAAAGATGACACGGTGCCTTTTCACAAGGACCTTTCAGGCTACACTACAAGGGCTTATGCTTTCTGTGGAATCTGATATCTAACTTCCCCATGTAAATCCCTCAGCTCCAATTCTTTATTCCTTATAAACATGCTGGATTCATCTCGCTCTGCCCTGGCTCCATACCCTTTGATCCAGCAGCCTCTCCCTTTGACCATATCTGTGCACCTTTAAGGGGCTACTAATTTCCTATGACCCTGTGGAGCTCTGCTTGACCACTAACCCTCACTCATTTCTTCCCCCAAAGTCCTATGTCAGTCACCAGGACTGTACCACACATGGCTCCATTGTCATTTGAGTTAAGTGCACACATATGTAGTGCCTCCCCAGCCAGCCCGTGAACTCTTACTTTACACCTTCCCCCCCTCCACATCTACCATTATAGCTGCTCCTTAAATATTATTCAGTTATACCAAGATCAATGCTGTGGTCTCATTAGGGTAGGGGATTAAAGGAGTCTTTTTTTTCCAAAATATTTTTCATATTCTCTATAATGTGGTTATATTACTTTTATAATGAAAAAATTACAAATAAAAATGAATAAAATACTTCTTTAATTCAATTTAATTGAAATCCAGAAATAATTGTTCTCATTAGGTAGCCAGACCTTAGAAATACTAGGGCTAATTTAGACCGGATTAGAAAAATTCCAAAGCAGTTATTATCACACAACCAATCCCTCCAAATATAAATTGCTCTCTCTCTCGATGACAGACCAAATTTTCTGGGGCACAGCTAATGTTGCCCTAGTTCTGGATTTCCTAGAACATCCTCCAGGGTCAGGCCAGGAGCAGCTGTCAGAAATGCCTAATATCACAACTTGTGTACCGCATGTTCAACCTATAAAAACATGTATTCATATAGGTTTGTGGCCATTGCCAAATGGATCTTAAAGGACTTTTACCTTCAGTGTAGCCCATAATGATGTCTTGGGAAACTCCAGTCATTAGCAAGCGTTTGAAGCAGGACCAATGCTGTTTGCTCTTACAGCTATCAGAACAGAGAGGCGCAATTTGCATAAGATGATGAATATTCTTAGATTAACTGGCTAATGTTTTAAAGTAATGGGAGAGAGGGGTTGGAGGGTAGGTGGACCTCCTATAAAATTAACAACCAGCCTGAATTCTGCAGCATAGTCAAGAAGGTTAGGGTGACAGTGCAAAATGAATAGGATCCCCGCAGAGCAAATATACCCTTTTCCTCAACAACCAATTCACTCTACCTCCTGCCTCTCCGACTGACTAATTGAGCAGTGAGTTTTATTGCTTTGATCATTTATGTCATATCTTTTTATCTCTCTCCCACTTAACTCTCCCTGGCCCGTGAAGGGCAGTTTTGATATCTAGCCCTGTTAAAATTTGCTAGACTGGTTCAACGGAGCATGGATCTGGAGTTTTAAACTGCCAGCATCTCTCCCCACCTTGGTTCTGCTGAAAAGAAAGAAACATTTTCTCCTCACTTTTCTGATAAAGAAATCCCAGAGCATTCAGCTGTTTGGGGGTGTAGATAACAAACAGGCGCGAGAGAAGCTTAGAGAACTGAAGTGTAGGCTGTATTTCTGCTCAGACGTTCTTTGCTTTAAGATCTTATCATGGGGGTGTTTAGGGTTAGGAATTTAAAACTTCTGCATCATAAAAAAATAAGCACCAGAAGCGCTTTATTTTTCTGAAAAGGTGTGACGATCGCATATGGGAGGGACGGTGTCCCAGATGATAAATGTTCTTTCTGTTCCAGCGCCCACCTCGTCTTACTCCTACAGAAGAGAAAATGTTAGCAGCACTATGGTGTGCAACACTGTAAACACCTCTCCTCAGTCCCTTCCAATTGCAAAATGAACTATGGCTAGAACAAGATAATACGGGGGAAATCGGATGTCCGAGGACTGCAGATTTCAGCATTTTCCCTGATGCCATCTGAGCAAAAGGGCTCACAGGGAGCAGCGAGGCCTCCAAGCGTGAATCCGATTCAGGATAAACAAGGCAAGCTGCCAATGGCCTTCCCTTTCCCCGGCAGGGTTACATAAGCACCTTCCTACTTTTTCAAAAATTAGAAGCTCTATTGATTTAGTGCTCACCACCCTTCTGTGTGATTTATGACCCAGAAGATGTCTGACAGCATTCAGCCTGCTTTGCGAGGTTCCAGGCCAAAAACACAATGAAGAAATGCAGAAAGAACTTTTCTCACTTGCAGATGAGCCCCTGAAAATCTCATCTCTATCATGAAATCCACCTTCGCTTTGCTAAAGCCTCCTTTAGATAAATAATGGGGGAAAAGTAAACTTTAAATTTGACCACTCTCTTGGCAAATGCATATCTTTTAGGAACTGAAATACCCCGAGAGCCACCTGGTTGTATTTTCTGATGGTCGACCTCAACACTTTCCATCCTCCAGTTGAGATAGTTACTTTTTAGGTGTACTACTGCTTAATGCAACAAACATTTATGGACCACCTATTTTATGCCAGCACCACGATATATTTATGAAGCTAACAAAGATGAATGCATTATAACTTATTTTCCCTTCAAAGAGATGGTAGTATAGGTCTGCATCAGAAATGGGCTATTGTCCAACACACTTCAAGTGGCTGGCCCTTCCCCAGTGCAGAACGTCTCTGGGAGGTAGCTACACATGCTGGGACCATGTGTCCTAATCTCCTTGATCTAGATGGAGCCATGTGACTCTTTCTAGCTCTAAATGTGAGCTAAATTGTTGGGGGCCTTCAAGCCTTGGCCCATAACCCACCCACCTCCACATGCATATATATACACTTCTCTGCGTTCTCTTCTTCTGTCTGGGTAGAATGAAGATGGGTCCCAGCCTTGGAAACCACATACAATAGAACTTCCATAGGTGACCACTTCCCTACACTGAAAACCTCCTTCAGTTGGCCTAATTTTCATAGAATCAGACCCATACCATAAGCACATATAAGTATAGTAGGCCTAGTTTCTTACATGGTCCACCTCCCTGTGTTGACCAATTTGTTATAGTCCCTTGGGTGGTCAACGTACAGAGGCTCTACTATTCTGAAAATGGCAAAGCTTCCATCAGCCTGTGCCTGAATGTGTGGAAGAAGCCTGCTGATTTGGTCACCTGCCCTACAGCATCATTACATGAAGAGGAAATAAATTTCTGATTATTAAACAGTCTGTACATGTATCAAGACATCACAGGCCAGGCACGGTGGCTTGCACCTGTAATCATAGCACTCTGGGAGACCAAAACAGATGATTGCTTGAGCTCAGGAGTTCAAGACCAGCCTGAATAAGAGTGAGACCCTGTCTCTAAAAATTAGCCAGGCATTGTGGTAGGTGCCTGTAGTCCCTGCTACTCAGGAGGCTAAGGCAAGAGGATCATTTGAGCCCAGATGTTGGAGGTTATTGTGAGCTATGATGCTGCGACACTCTACTGGGGGTGACAAAGTGAGACTCTGTCTCACAAAAAACAAACAAACAAACAAACAAAAAACCCAGACATACACAATGATTATATATCAATCATAAATAACAAAAAAGAAGAGATAAATTTCCATGCTGATTGAGCCAGTTTACATTGTTGCATCTATTAATTATAGCACTTCACCTACCCTAACATAAAGGAAAAAATAAATGTATTCAAATAATACTACAAAATGTGAACAAAGAAGAGGAATGGGGGCAAGCATGAAAGGGACCAAGGTTCATAATTGGAACAATTTGGCAGGGAAATTCCTCTGCCAAAAGTAGTATGTTAGGAGCTAAAAAGGGGTAAGGGAATACTTCCCTTAAGTTCAAAATTGTGTTTCCCAGTGTGCTAATAGGTATTAGAAGTCAAATAAATTAGGGTAGAGTTGGGATACATAAAGTTGGGGTATATACAGATGTCTAATTCTCAAAAACTTAATTATGTATTTCACTATGAACTGGATGAGTCCTGCTTAAGACTTTCCAATGACTGACAATTTTATTCAGAGTAAAGACAAGTCCTCATCATGATCCACAATAATGTACATGACTCATTCTCTTTTTTCTGACCTTACCTCATGCTGTGTGATCCACGAGAGTTTAGGCATTGAATGTCTTCTTGATCACCGTATCCCCAGTGCTCAGCATAATTTTTGAAAGCATTTCTCAAACTTCATCAAGGAATTCTAATTTGACGAACACGCTGGGGAACTAGGATTTGTGGAACACATTTTGGAGAGCTGCTGGTTTACAGAAAGCCCTAAATCTTTCACTGATCTTCATAAGGATTAGGAGATATGTGCAAATACAGAGGGGAATTGTAGCTCATGTTATCAGGTGCCAGGGACAAAGAAGTATCCTTTACTGCATTGAGGAAGGCTCTGAGAGCAAGCTGGCAAAGAGCTTCATATAGCGAGTGGCAAATGGAGGGCCAGATTCTCCGTGACTCATTCCTTCTCTTAACCACAGTGAGAGTGATCATGGTCATGTCAGGTCAAAGAATTCCCAATGGAGTGAGTAGCCAAGTGTTCAGCAGCACTTAGTTGATTGAATCTCTAGGAATCCACCAAAGATCTCACTGACATTTGGTTTTGAATCAATGTAGTTATTACTAGTGGCTTTGCTAGGCAAAATGATAGGGGGTGTCCAATTTAGCGGACACACTTTCCTTGTCCTCTTTGCATAGCTTCCTCCAGCACTTCACACTACACAGGGCTCTCCCGGCACCTGTGCAACCCTGCAGGAGCTTGGCATTTGCTGATGAGTCAAGTGAGCTTCATCATGATCATTACCATTGCCAAGCATTTGCTGATCACCTTCTCTGAGGCTCTGCGTGCTACACATCTCTGCGTAGCTACCCCCTCATGAGGCAGGCTTCTTAAGGTCAAAAAAACAAGGATATAGAGCAGTTAATCATGCGTGACTCCCATCTGTTAATAAGCAGTGTAAATGGGACAGAATTTATCATCCGCTTTTAGAGACACAAAGGTTAAGTGCTTTGTCCCACCCTACAAATCAAGACACTGACAGAGTCCAGAATGGAATAGGGAGAATTGACAGGGCTCTTTTCAATCCACCAACACCTTTTCCCTCCACACAAGTATTAGTTGGCTAAAATACCCTCATGGCAGAAGCAGAAAATGGCAATGAAAGGAAAACTTACAGCACCCAGAGCAATTGATTGAAACTTGAAGTAAAACTACAAGAAGGAGTCCAAGTAGAAAGACTCAGCAATGGACCCCAATCTTCTCCACATTGAAAGGCAAGTTTGATTTGCTAAATTTCATTCCATCCAGACTATAAAACAAATGAGTGCCATTTCAAGAAACGACTTCAAAATTCTCCAATCATATCGACTCATTTATACCTCATTTCTAAGCTTGTTAAATAAGGCAGAGTGCCATCTCATCATATCTGAAAGTAGTTTGGGCAAGATCTGATGGAAAATATTTCCTGGCATTCTTCTCTATAAGACTTTTTCTTAAAGTGTCAAGGGGCAGAGAGAAATGTTAAAAACCCAGGGTGTATCATGGGATACCAGCCCTCTCCTCATCCCAAGTTTTTGTCTCTCAGAGTTCCTACAATACACTTTAGGGGAGTTTTCCTAAAAGACATAGTCTAGGTCAATAGGCCACAGATTCATAAAACTCTGGTCACTGAGCTCATAAAGATCCTGATCTACCGGCGCACGGCCTACAGATATATGAAAAAATGCTCACCATCCTTAATCATCAGAGAAATGCAAATCAAAACTACTTTGAGATATCATCTAACCCCAGTGAGATTAGCCCATATCACAAATGTTTTATACCTTAATAAGCCACTATGATTATTATCAAAAAAGGAAGAAGAGGAGGAGAAAGAGGTGAGGGAAGGAAGAGGAAAAAGAGGAGGATAGGAGAAATCACTGCAGAATATTTTGCCTGGAAGCCATTATCATCACAAAATTATCTTCACTTGGTACTTATATCAAATTCATTAAACCTTGTCATGTAATTCAAAAGCAAAATTCCTCACCATTTATAGTTTCTAAAGGAGTGGGAGAAGATTTGGTCTGCCTTTTGATGATTTCTTTTCTTATTAGAAGACTTTACTTTGATGCTTCTTGATTCTCACATATATTCTCTAAATCAAGGTCTCAATAAGCTTATATGGTACTAGCTGCAAATGAGTAAATGATACTTCCTCAGCCAAAAGTGGAATAGCTGAATGGCATCACTTCAGTTCTGTGTCTTAGCACTATTTAGCCAACTAAATGTCCCACTGTTGGGGGAAAAAAGGAGTGAAGGGTGGAAGTCCCCTCTTAATCCTGGCAGATCCTACAGCGCCCCAGGCGCCATGATGAGCACAGCCAAGATGGATTCCCGCCCTGACTTGAGTCCTCTACCAGGCTGCACAATAACACAGAGGCCTGACCTAGGTTTCAAGCCAACCCACAAGCAGATGAATTTAGCCCTTTCTGTGCAACTACTGGCAATATGCTAACATTCTGGCAAAGAAGTCTGAGATAATACATACGGCAGCAGTAGTGGTGGTGATGATGGTGCCACCAAGGAGAATGGTCAGCTGAGAGTCTTTGCTCATTATCACTTGAAAAGGGCTGATTTTGAGAGAAATGAGCTAACTTAGAGAGGTGGAGAGTAAAGCAGTCCAGAGGGCTGATAAGGTGGAGGAAGGTACCTAGGTCATGAAAGATGTATAGCTCAGAGAGAAGAAGGGTTAAAAAATTATCCTCAGTAGTTCGTCAGAGCAGACTGCTCATGTCAGGGACAAATGTCTACACCCTGCAGAGGATGCTGCACTCAGGAAGGCTGCACCGTGAGAGAACGTAACTTCCACAGTGGCAGGAAGGCTTGGGAAGCTCTGCTTCAGACTCATGGAAGAGGTAAGCAGCTGAGAAGCCAGGAGGTTTCAATGGTTTATATGGCCTAGAGATTTCCAAAGAAGAGAAAATCCAAAGCTGCTTAGGAGCTACACAGCAGAACCCCACAACAGATTGG
Organism: Galagoides demidoff; assembly: GCA_963574575.1. Classification (NCBI taxonomy): domain Eukaryota; kingdom Metazoa; phylum Chordata; class Mammalia; order Primates; family Galagidae; genus Galagoides; species Galagoides demidoff. Next base: position 26,057 of record CAUYQV010080354.1, read on the forward strand.
AAGGGAGAGGAGAAAAGGTCACGGCACAGTCAAGGACGACTGGAGCTCCCTGCCTGGGGACAGGAAGGATGACTGTGTTTTAGCTGCCAAGACAACAATCCTCAGTGGCAGCCAGAGAGGCTCCAGAGTACCTCTCAGGAATTCTCCCACTCTCGGCCATGCAGCCCAGAAGGATCTTCTTCCTCTTGGATGTACTATACACTGCTCTGTTACTCAACATGCATTTATCACTGAAATGACTCACCCCCAACAGCCCCAGACTGCTGTAGGCTGCAATCACGCTACCGAAACATATTTTTGAGCATTGTTAATGGAAACAAACATCTGCAACACCTAATCAAAACCCATTCCTAGGAAAGATGAACAAAAACATCCTAACCTTTAGCAGTACATGTAACTTTTTAAACACAGAGAACCCTATAGCAGAGATCTCCTTTTCTGGTAGAGAATGTACTATGTATTTTTCTTTGAAAACTAAACATAAATTAGAAAACATATATTTCTTCCAAGTATTAATTTTTAAAGCGGCCAAAATTGCTAACAACCAGGGAAAGTACTGATTTATAAATTATGTTCTCAGCATATAGTATATATTGTGAATTTGCATGCATATTAAATGCAAATAACTAGAAGAGCATAACATTAAGGCTTCAAATTTATATGTGCAAAAGACAGTAAATTCTAACATTAAAATTCTTCCCAGAAAATATTAACTTCCCACATCCCATGCGACTGTCACATACTCGGCTGAGTGGTCTCGGTACAGAACTTGAAAAGTCAACAACCTCGCTCAGTCAAAATCTGCATTCCCCATGCCCACCCCCACTCACCAGGCAAGCAGATAAGATGATGTGGCACCATGTGCAGCAGAGGTTAGGTGCTAACAGTGCTCAGATTTTCAAACAAATTATCTCATTTAATAATTTGATCAAAAAGAAAAAAAGCATTGCTAAAACTGCCATTATTGAATCACTAAGAGAATCATTGAGGAAATGTGGCAAAATACAGTTCATTCTGCTCTTTCACTAAAGTAAAAATAAGAGATTTATGATGATCAAGTTCTGTGTGTCAACTTGGCTAGGCTGTGGTGCTCACTGGTTTGGCACAACATTAGTTTAGATGTTGCTATGAAAGTTGTTTTATTGATGGGGTTAACATCTAAAATCAGTTGATGTTAGGTGAATAAAATTAACTGATTACAGATGATGGATAATGTGGATGGGTCTCACTAACTCAGCTGAAGACCTTAAGAGCAAATATTGAGTTTCCAGGACAAGGAATTATACCTCAGGACTATAACAGAAATTCCTAAGTTTCTAGCCTATCAACTTGCCCTGCAGATTTCATACTCAAGGCTCTAATACCAATCATTAGCTTTCAGATGGCTGGCCTGCCTTGTGATGTTAGGAGATGACATGCCAGCTCCTGCATTTGTATGAGTCGATTCCCTAAAACAATCTCTTAATAAATACATATACACAAATAATCACATATATACAGATTCTATTTCTCTGGTGAACACTGATACAAGATCCAAAGGGATTCCATACTGGATTCTTCGTTTAAATAAACTCACCACTTTGGAGTGTAAGATTTTCTTGATGATTTCTTTCCTAATACCCACTAAAAGTATTTCCATAGTTGGGACTGCAAATTAGTGCAGCCTCTTTGGAAAGAAGCATGAAGAGTCCTCAAAGAACTAAAAGCAGACTTTCCATTTGATCCTGCAATCCCATTACTAGGTATCTACCCAGAAGGAAAAAAAAAAAGTATTTTACCATAATTGCACTAAAATGTTTATCACAGCTCAATTCACAACCGCCACTATGTGGAACCAACCCAAGTAGCCATCAATCCATGAATGGATAAATAAACTGTGATCTATGTATACTATGGAATACTAGTCAACCATAAAAAGATGATGACTTTATATCTTTTGTACTCCCCTGGACAGATTCAGAGAACATCCTCCTAAGTATCACAAAACTAGAAAGTAAGTATCCAATGTACTCAACACTCATATGAAACCAAAAGATGAACAATGACACGATCACATGAGAGATAAACACAACTACATCCAAATAAGAAGGAAGAGGGAAGAAGTAAGGGGGGAAGGGCAAGAGGGAGGGGGTGTGGGGTACTACCACCTAATATCACAATGTAGGGGTATATGGCACACCTCCTGGGCGAAGAGCTCAAGTACAATTTGGACTCTACCTAACAAATGCAAACAACATAACCTAAATCTTTCTGGTGGCTGAAGATCTGCTCAGCTATGCCAGTTTGGGAGCTTACTTTGCTGTATTTATAATGTGAATCTCTGTGGATGCTAAGTCTTAAGGAATGGAACTGTCCCTTCATTTATGAAAAGCCTAAAAACACAAAACCGACTGCCCAAATGAAGCAAATATCCAATTACATTGAGAGCAAACAAATCCTCAGGTTTACTGCTAACCATCCCTCTGTTTTTGCCCCTTGGCCTTTCCACAGAGCAGCTCACAATATCTGCTCCCAAGTCTGTCCCCCCAGCCCTTGGCACAGAATGCTCATCTGTATGCCCAGATCCAATTATGTGTGTGCACAGATGAGCCCCAGGCCACACGTCCTCCCTGATCTCTAATTCTGATCACACTCCTTTATTCACTGCTATCTGGATGATCTTCGAGGAGTGGGTGAGAAGAGATGAAGGGTCATAGTATATCCAAATGAGAATTGATCAAGTTAGCACATTTCTGTCTTTTGAAAACTGTTCCAATTTCACTGGAAAGAGAACTGACCTATTCCAGAAGGACTCTAGACATTTGTGAGATAATCTCATAGATACCCTTTTTTTTTAATTGGTGGAGATGTGAGCTGTTCTCTAAAATAGTATTCCTAATTGGACAAGCTCTTCATAATGTCTCTTTACCTGCTGTCTTCTCCATCCATTCTGTCATCAAGTCCAATCCCTTCTCCTTCCCCCTTTCTACAGTCATTCTTCATGACAGCACCAACTGCCTTCCTCCCCTCTGAGTTATTTTATAACACACAGCAAGAGTCATCTCCCCACATGTCGTTTTGATCATGTCACTTGTTGCCAAATGTTCCAAATGTTTCTTCTTAAATTAAATTTCAACCCAGATCTACATGTCCATAGCTGACTTCCTTGACTCTCCTCTTCCAAGCTTATCCCTGCACATCCACACCCACCACACTCTCCTCGTCTGCTGTGATCTGCTTGGTTCTGCTCTCCAGGTAGGAGAATAAACCCTTTGCTCTAGTCACTTCACCCTTAATAGGTTCCTGCTCTCTTTTGAATCTCCATTCAACAGATATCCCTTAACATTAAACATGACACCTGCTCATCTCTCACTGGGAAAGTTCAAGAGCTGATAGCTTTCCTTGATCCCACCTTCCAAATAACTAGCACACCACAACTCTGCCATTCCTGATTTTAATCACAAGGTTTGGGCTCGCATCCAGGAAATCCTGGAACAAAAAAGGTAGTGACTGCCTGAGGAATCATTGTCTTGACTTCATCTGAAAGCATTCCTATTTTTACCTTTTCTTATAATGACATCTCAAATGAGAAACCTCTCAAAACTTGATATTTCCTCTTGGCAAAGTCCTTTAGACATACATAGTATAAATTTATCTAAGCAAGTGCTATTATGTATGTGTATCAGAATACATTTGCCATTGTGATGTATACACTTGTTACATATAGTTATGGATATATTTTTGTAAAGTTGTTTTTTAAATATTTAATAGCCATTAAAAGATAAAATAATACTCTGCTTCTGATGGAACAGTGAGAAGCTATACTAGCACTTTTGCAAGTATTTGCAATTGTAATCAGTAATGCAGGCAGAAAGAATGCCAATGTTTTTCAATCATCACTGGTAAAAATGTAAATTTTTTGAAATTAAGATTTTAAAATTCACCTGCATTAATCTTCTTCTAATATGAGCTGGGACTATTTCCTAGGATTCTGAGTGTTTTAACATCAAGACATGTGAAAGACTTTGTCCAAATTATTCAATGCATACCATACATTATTGTGAACCTCTCAGAAGATGAAACAGGGAGAGGCAATGTAAGTGTTTGAAGAACAAAGGAAAAAATGAAGCATACAGATCTCAGGTTATAAGTATGAAACCTTTGAGATGGTTTTAAGGACATATGAGAGGCCTGAAAAATGAGAATAAATCATCAGGCCCATTAGCTGAGCAGTAAATTAAAGCACCAATTTCAGTCTTGACTATGGAGGGCAGCAAATGAACCTTTCTCTCAGTCCCTCTGCAAAAGAATAGTGTTCTCCACCATGCATTCTTAAGCACCTTTCTTTTTTTACCAGCTAACTTAGTGAAAAAAATGACTATCAGTTTCCTAACTATTCTCCTATATCATTATTACTAACTTCCCCTGGAGCATGTTAAAGGAACAGCACCATTCTGTTCTGTTTTTTCATGTTGTCAGAATTTTTCTGTTCCTCCTTGTGTGTTTTCTAGGGTCTACAGAGAACTCAAATTAATCAACAAAAAAAGAGCAAACAATCCCACCTATCATCAGGCAAGAGATATGAACCTAACTTTCTCCAATGAAGACAGATGAATGGCTAACACATGAAAAAATGCTCATCATCCCTAATCATCAGAGAAATACAAATCAAGACCACTCTGAGATATCACTTAACTCCAATAAGAACGGCCCCCATCACAAAGTCCCAAAATTTCAGATGCTAGGGCAGATGTGGAGAGAGGGGAACACGTTTACACTGTTGGTAAGACTACAAACTAATACAGCCTCTTTGGAAAGAAGTGTGGAGAATCCTCAAAGAACTCAAATTAGACCTTCCATTTGACTCCACAATCCCATTACCAGGCATCTAACCAGAAGAAAAAAAATCATTTTGTCATAGGACATTTGCACTAGACTGTTTATCATAGCTCAATTAACAATCACCAACATGTGGAAACAACCTAAATGCCCATCAACCCAGGAATGGATTAACAAACTGTGGTGTATATATATACCATGGAATACTATTTAGCCATTAAAAAAGATGGAGACTTTACATCTTTTGCATTAACCTGGATAGAGCTACAACACATTCTCATCAGTAAAGTATCACAAGAATGGAAAACCAAATACCCAATGTACTCAAAACTAATAAGAAGCCAGTAAATAATCTAACACATGCCCACATAGGAGAAAAACTCAATTCAATTCAAGTTGGGAGGGAAGGGGAAAGAGGGAAGTGAGAGAGGGAAAAATGGAGAAGGGAGGGGCGTGCTCCCACTTAATGGGCACAACGTAAGGGTATATGGTACACCTTTTGGGTTCAGGACACAACTATAAAAGGGATTCTACCTAACATATGTAAATACTGTAGCCCAGTTGTTTTTACCCTCACATTAACCTGAAAAGGGGATGCAGCATAAAAATAATCAATTGAAGTTTCAAAATACCTGAATTTCTCATTAATTTTCAACTTCTCTTTTTCTTCTATTAAAAACTAAAGTTTGCTACCTCCAGATTTATTGTCCTTTTCTTTACCTTAATCCTTGAGGTAAAATATAGTTTGTAGATAATTCACAAACTGAATTTAAGATAAACTGCCTCTACATTTAAGAAGTAGGCCATATTCCTTAGTTGCATACATTTAGTCTTCTCAGCTCATGAAAATAGAGTTGAAGGTAATTCTCTCCACAGAAGGCAAAAGGTCTGGAAGATCTAGTAAGACTGCATAAGAGTTTTTTTAATTAGTTTGTATTTAAATCAATTTGTTCATAACAGTTTCAACTGTTAAATAGTATTAGACTCAGAAATAACTGCTTTAAATTCTTGAAGTAATTATTTTGGAATTTGTTTCTACATCTGGTTGGCACACTATTGTGCAATGAATTGGTTCCAGATATGCTACGTAAATATACGGTATGGATGCCCCTAGGTCCCAGGGAATCATGCGGGGCCTGTTATCTCTTGGCAGGTCACATCCGGCCAGCAGCTTCCCCAGTGTCCAAAGCTATGGTACCCAAGCCTCTACTGAGAGGCATTAGAAACACCATGACAATCCAACAGCCTGCTACGGAAAGCAGTACTGCACTTTGTACAGAGCAGCCTGTGTAGCTTCAGGAGGAGTTTCATTCCAGGTATGTAAGGTGCAACTGGTCAAATGTGGAGCGCTAGACATTTGGGGGGGGGGCAGGGGGGTGTCCAGTGGTAAAGCTACAAGAAGCAACCTCCCAAATAATCCTGTATTTATGGGTATCAAATATTAATTTCCATTTGGGCCTAATGTGCTTTTTCTTTTCTTTTTTCTTTTTTTTTTTTTTAAAGACAAAGTCTCACTCTGTCACCCCAGGCTAGAATACAGTGGCATTTAGCATAACTCACTGCAATCTCAAATTGTTGAGATCAAGCAATCCTCCTGCCTCAGCCTCCTGAGCAGCTGGGACTACCATCATGCACCACCATGCCTGGCTTATTTTTCTATTTTTTTTCGAGATGAGGTTGCTCTGACTAGTCTCAAACTCCTGGCCTCAGGTGCTCCTCCCACCTCAGTCTCCCAGAGTGCTTTGATAACATGTGTGAATGACCACACCTGCCCACTGAATCTAATGTGCTCTTTTACTTGTATCCAAGCTACCTATGGGGTGACTGCTCTAAAAATAATCATGTATTTTACAAATTCAGGCACATCATTATCCTTAATTACATCATAGGAAAAAATCAATCAACTTTGAAATCAATTGGAATGATTAGAGGATTTCACTAGACAAGCAAAGAAGAAAGATAAAACTGTTGAATTTTTTAAATGCAATTTTAACTAAATGTTGTAGAATTTGGAATAGCAATGAAATGACCTGAAATTTTAAAAAATCATCACTTGTGTAGTACCTCACTGATAGTGACTAAGAAGAATTTAAAGAGAGAATCTCTGAGATCTCGATCAAAAAATTGTTTTGCCATTTCAGGCACATAAGCAATACACAAAGAATTATGTTTATTAAAGCAAACTCAGATTTCTCATTTAAAAATTTGAAAATATTGTATTTGGAAATATTATATCTATTTAATATTCCCCAAATGGATGTCTCCAGCTTACTACCTTATTTAGTATCAGTTTCTATGTGCACCATAATGAGACAAAATTTAGATGCATTTATTTAAATAACATGTTTCTCTTACTAATTACTGGCTTTTCAATTTTAGGTATCATCTACTGATCTCCCAATGAGGAAGATAAGGGTTTTACATTTTCCACACACGTGTATATGCCTCACATCCCCATCCTCTCAGACACACATTCTGTTTTGGGTTATATTAAATATCCACGTTTACATCATGGGGAGATGGGAACTTCAGGGAAGACTACTGGTGCTGAGTCATGCAGTATTCTGTAACTACATCTCATTTTCTGTATTTCTTTTGTCTTCCATGGAGTTAATAGTTATTACATTTAATTTAGGTTAGTTTCCTATGTACTTACCATGATGTCATTCTCAAAGCTTCCCCTGGATTTGTAAGTCTCTTCTCACCACAAATGCCTTAGGCATTTTTGTCTACTTTATCATCTTGAAGAACTCCCCTAATTGCCTACTCCAATTTAGACCAGTTGATCACTAGCCCTGCTGTACAGCTGTTACCTTCAGATCTCTTTCACAGTCACCTTAGGGATTCCTTTCATCTGGCTCTTCTGTTGGTCCTATGTCTGGGTTCCCAAGTCTGTCTATTAGTTTTGCTCTTTTTTTTTTTTTATTAAATCAAACACATACATCATGTATACATTAACGCATTTATGGGGTACAATGTGCTGATTTCATATAGAATTAGGAACGCTTATATCACACTGGTTAACATATACCTCATCTCATTTACTTAGTTACTATGTTAAGACATTTATACTCTATACTAATAAATCTGACATGTACCCTTACATTATGCACCTTAGGTGTGATCCCACCATTAACCCTCCCTCGAGACAGTGTCTCACTCTGTCCTCTGTCACCCTGGGTGGAGTGCCATGGCATCATCATAGCTCACACAACTTCCAACTCTTGTGCTCACGCAATCCTCTTGCCTCAGCCTCGTAGTAGCTGAGACTACAGGTATCTGCCATAATAGTTGGCTACTTTTTCTTGAGACAGAGTCTCACTGTTGCCCTCAGTAGAGAGCTGTGGCATCACAGCTCACGGCAACCTCCAACTCTTAGGCTTAAGCAATTCTCTTGCCTCAGCTTCCTGAGTAGCTGGGACTACAGGCGCTTGCCACAACACTGGGCTATTTTTGTTTGTTTGTTTGTTTGTTTGTTTGCAGTTGTCATTGTTGTTCAGCAGGCCAGGGCTGGGCTTGAACTCACCAGGCCCGGTGTATGTGGCTGGTGCCCTAACCATTGACAGAGTCCCACTCTTGCTCAGGCTGGTCTCAAACTCCTGAGCCTAAAGGATCCACCTTCCCTGGCCTCCCAGAGTACTAAGATTATAACCACCATCCATCATGCCCAGGCTGGAGCATATTCTAATGTTGTAGAAAGTGTCATGATTATGTATTTTCATTATCTTTGAATAAGAAATCTCCTACTTGGGGAAAATTTTGTTTGTTGAATTATACCTTTTATGGTTTTCTCTCCACTATTTTATCTATTCTCTCAATCTAGTGTAAATTTTTGAATACACAAAAAAAAATTAAGTTTCTATTTTCTTATTTCCAAATTTCTAGTTTTTTCTATATTGCTTTCTATTCTTTCTCTTTTTATTCCACTTTGTAGGGAATTTACTTAACTTTATCTCCTAACTCTTAAACTGATTTCTTTAATATTTCTTTTGCCTACAAAGATCCTGTTTCCCTCAAGTTGCTTTTTCCTATTTGCATGTTTTACTTTCTGTCTCTCATGATAGAGACTTTCCTTAAATGTTTGATGATCTTCAGCTGTCTGCTGACATTTAAGGGCAAGGTATGGGAAAGCCAACAAGAAGGGTGGCAGGGAGAGTAGTTAATATAGAATTTATTGACAGATTGCTCTGGCTGGGCCTTACTTTGGCTAATCCCTAATGTCAGCATCTTTGAGTTCTATTTTTTTTATTTTAGACTCCCAGAGAAGCTTCCTGGAATCTCTTCCTAAGCCATCATGCTAGGTGCTTTCAGAGTAAGGAGCAGGGAGAAGGTGCTGTGCTTCTTAGGATTTGGTAAGTCCATGTTTTCCATTCGATTTCAAGACCATATTACAGCAGTTTGAGGAAGACATGGTTGAGGGTCTACAGAGCTCGTCTGCCCACTCCTGCTTCTGACTCACTGCTGTTCCCTCTCCTGGAGGAACAAACAGATCAGGACGCCAGGCCATAGCCTTGGCTTTTAAAAATCCTGAAAATATACTTATGGAACCAGCAGTGCAAATTCACTGAATTAGGATTTCCCTCACACCAAACCTAACATAAAACCCGTTGAGAGGTGCAAAGGAAAAGAATCTCACAGTGAAAGGATCAGTTTGGATGCCCATCAAGATAGAAGAATCACTCCAAACATAATGCCTCAGGGTGAAGGTTCTAAGACTTGGGATCACTGGCAGGTCAGAGTCCACAAGTGACTCATTGCAACTCATTGAGTTGCTCCATCTTTCAGCACTTGAAACTGAAGTCACCAGTTTCACCAGTTGCAGCAGCTGCTTAAGTCAACTACTTTAATAAATCGGTTACATGTTGTTTTAAAAAAGAGAAAAAAGGATTATATGATACTAACTTTTAACTTTGCCTGATACTTTTCAATCCAGAAACATTCTGTTTCATCATCACTATAGAAAACATAACTATTATCCTCTTCTATAAAGGAAGAGGGGCAGTTACCTACTTATATAAACCTGGGGAGCAGACCTGAACTTTTAAACAATAATGGTCCTATCTTCACCCTCACTTCAAGGGCTCTTGTTCCTGTACTTTTGCAGGGTTCATCCATATAAATTGGTCTATTTATTCCTTTCTCCTCTGCTAGAACTCTACTCTCTTATATGTTCTAAGTAAGTTTTCACTCATCTATATTGGATGAGTGATTCCAAAATGCAGCCATTGTTGCCTCATTTCTTTGTCCTTATAGCTGTGTACTTTTTTAAAAACTCCCGTAAACATTATTTTAATAGAATTTCAGGAAGAGCCAGAAAATAACATGTGTTCATCTTTAACCTAAAACCCCTCAATTACTCAATACCTTTCATCCTTTTATACAGACATTGAATTGGGATTAATTTTTTTTTCAACATTAAACCAAGGCCCAATATTCAAGAGAAGCAGAAAGTACAGAAAATAGCTATTTTGGGATTTAGATGAAACCTAATTAATAATTGCATGGTCTTACAATCTGTATAGTTCATTGTCCTAACAATGTGTTGGGCACTGTGGGAAATAAAAATATGTCCTTATTTCATAAAAGTCTCTTAACAGATAACTATTAAAGAGGTATTTGAACTGACAATTAAGAAACAAAAGGGAAGTTAGTGAGAGGGCAAACTACCAGGCAAGGGAGCAGAATGGTAAGAGGCAATTCAATGCAGAAAAAATGGTCTTAAACTCAATTTTGAAAAATATAAGTGTTACAGACATTTCTTCTGCAGAGTTTGCATAATGTATATTAGATACATAGCAATCAAGTATGGGAAAATAAGATTTACTTTATGTAGATTAGGGATCCTGGTATAAGAAAATGTTCTTCTGCTTACAACACAGTTGCTTTAAGTGTCTTTATTCTCTGTTCTTCCAATAGTGCATCATTAAAATGTCAAAATAATTTTTTTAGTTACCAGTTTAGTTTACTACAATCTTAAAAAATAAATATAGTAAAATGTATTTTTGTAAAGTTTTACTCTTGCATAGGTTGAAAATACTATTATCGAAAAACTGCAGGTCAAACTTCATTATTGTGCACCTGCAACTCTAGTCTCTGACACCATTTATCACCTTGAAATAATTATCTTTATTTTTATTTATTTATTTATTTTTTTGAGACAGAGCCTCAAGCTATCCCCCTGGGTAGAGTGCCATGGCATCACAGATCATAGCAACCTCCAACTCCTGGGCTCAAGCGAGTCTCCTGCCTCCACCTCCCAAGTAGCTGGGACCACAGGCACCTGCCACAAAGCCCGGCCATTTTTTGGTTGCAGCC
>CAUYQV010080359.1:0-23273 GCA_963574575.1 Galagoides demidoff
AGGTGCCTGTGGTTCTAGCTACTTGGGAGGCGGAGGCAGGAGACTCGCTTGAGCCCAGGAGTTGGAGGTTGCTATGAGCTGTGATGCCATGGCATTCTACCCAGGGGGATAGCTTGAGGCTCCATCTCAAAAAAAAAAAAAGACATATGCTGAGTCCACTAACTTAGTGAAACACAGAACGCTGTTGATTCAGTCAGAAACCCCCTCAGAGGTGGAATATGGCTCTGTAAGAACATTTGTCCTCCTTGAGCAGGTGACCCTGGCCTGGTGTTCCTGTGAAGCAGGAAAACCTGCCACGTCATCCTTCATCCGTCTCTACAGTGCCACGAATATCGAAAAAGTGGAAACAATGCCAGGGTCCGAGAACAAGAGTGGTTACAAAATCATGGCATGCGGGCTCGTTGGCTGCCTGTAGGAGGCTAGTTATGAGCATTAGGTAACAATAGGAATTCAGCCTTCGGCTGTAATGGTTTGCAGCCTAGGATTCCAATGACAACCTTCTGTGGATGATTGGGAGAGCAGAACCTGGATAAAAGAATAATTAACCGTTCACGCCAAGCACACACCGTCCCCTCAGCCACTCTGTCTCTCTCTCTCTCTCTCACACACACACAACACACACAAGCTGTTTTGCTGGTTTCTTTGAATTTCCCAGTTGTCAGGCTCCTGTGTAACCTGGTCCCTCTGCCCCATGTGTAGCGTGCTTTGTCTCTACACAGGCTTCAGGAGAGGCCAGCGGGCTTCAGGAGACCGACGGAGTAGCTGAGATCTTAGAAGCCGTCACCTACACTCAAGCCCCGGTGAGTACTAATCCGTGCCATGTGGTCTTGGTCAGCTTTTAGGGGGCTGAAAATTACTGGAGGATGCCCAGAGCCTCAGGTCTGATGCCTCTGTTTTTAGATCTGTGAGTTTAATCACTGACTCATCTGGGGAAGTCAGGAAAGTATCGGCCAGTGGCATTTTGCAAAATCCTTAGGTAAACTGAAACACCTAGGTGCCACCCTACGGTGTGGCCATGAGAGGGCTATCCAAGGGCAAAGTTGTGCTTCATTGTTTCCCAGCTCTTTGGCCTTGGACAATGTACTCAGCTGCTCTGAACCTTAATTCCTCTTCCATGGAATGGTGATTAGAATAGCCCCATCTCACAGGGTTGTTGTGAGGGTTAGACAAGACAGTGCAGGACAAGTCACAGCCCAGTGGCTGGCCCAAGGAAAATTGCCCTGATTGATGTTTCTGTTACACTTGTCCAGGGCTCCCGCTGTGAAATCACAGTTACACAGTCCTTCTGGGAGCCCACTTCTGGCCCCATGGGCAAGGCAGCTCTCTTGCCAAGGGCTTGGGCCTCCTCCCTCCTGGGAATACACCCTGCGGCTGAGAACATACCCTGTGGCCAAGACAGGGAAGTTGTTTCGAAAGTACTGAGTCAGACAGTGGTGATACCAAGGAGCCCATTTTTAATGAAAAGATCAAGCGGGTATCTGAGTCATTGAACACAGAAACTCCAGCAATCTCCTGGACTGATCTGGCTCACTCTGTACACTCATCTCTACAGAAAAAAGCAGGGAAATAGAAATAAGGTGAAGGCTAAAAACTATAGATTTCAGGTGACAGGTGTGCAGGTGTGGCAGAATAGGATCACAGTCTTTTAGCACTGGAAGGACTTAAAGGTCATCTCTTTCTGTAGAAAGGGGTAAGAAAACTGCCCTTTGTAAATATGGGCAAACTGAGGCCCATAAAGGGGAAGAGACTGGCCCAGAGGTATGTGGGCAAACCTGGGGCTAAAGCATGAATCTCCTCGTGCCCATCCATGAAGTCACGGCCTGAGTGGTATGGCAGAAGTTCATCCTCAGGACCACAACCAACTCTCAGGCGGCTGACATGCCTGCCCACCTGCTGAGTGGGGAGTGAGGCTGCTCCAGGCACTGGTGCAATCCTGTGCCCATCAGCCCTTGGCTACCCCAGGGGCGTGTCCAGTGCTTAGGGCACTGGGCACAGAGTGGCCTGAGGCCAACTCAGGCAGAGATGCCAGTAGAGCAGGGTGGCTCAGAGTGAGGATTGGGAAGGACGGGAGAAGAGAGTAGGGTTTGAGAACCTGGGATGATCGCAGGGGCCAAGTGAGGCGGGGGCACTGGAGCCGGGCAACTTTGGACAGGCGCACAGAAGCAGAGGGGAGGGAAGAGAACTGGCTTTTCTGGATACCCGTGTGTGCCTGGTTCTTTTGTGTATGTGATTTCACTTACTCCCTTCCCCCACCCTGCAAGGGAGGTAACATCAGCCCCGCTGTACAGTACAGACCTGAAAATGGATGCTCAGGGGCACAGACATGGCTTTGCCAGGGTCACATGGTGGCAGAGTCAGGACCAGGCAAGGCTTTCCTGGGCCTCTTCTCAGGGCCACAGCATTGCAGGGGCAGGGGCAGGGACAGGTGTAGGACACGTGCTGACCAAGGGGTCTGCAAACCAGAGTATCTGGAAAGGTGAAAAGGTTGTTAGTGATTTGATGGACTTGGCCACCGGGGCACCCAAACCTTTTCTTTCCCAAGTTCCCCAGCCCACTTCTTTCAGTGGTTTTAAGAGAACTGGTGCAGGTTGGAATCCCACCAAGTGTGAGTCCCAACCCTGAATCCCACCAAGTGTGAGTCCCAACCCTGCCGCTTCCTAGCTGTTGATCTTGAGCAAGGGATTTAACCTCTCCATGGCTCAGGTTCCTTCTCTTGCATGCCTCATGGGGTGAGTGTGAAAATTAGATGGAATGACCCTGGACAGGGCTTGGCCCATGGCAATGTGTGGTGAGTGCTTGTTGCTGTTACTACTGACTGATGGCTTTGTTGTGAGACTTAGGGGAGATGTGTGGAGAAGTTCATTAGTTAGTTCATTGGTTCGCAGTTCACCCCGTTCAGGGCTGACCCAGCATCATCGTGGGGCACAGTGGGGATGCCTCCTTCCTTTTGGGGGCCCCGCCCTGCTGGCTGATCACTGTGCCAAACCCCTGTGGCTGCCCTCAGCCCTTGAGGGCACTACCCCACTGTGGCTGTGGGGCTAGCGGTCATCAGAATCCCTTCTGCATGCCCCTCTGTCTGTGCTGTAGACAGGCTTCCCCCTGCTCACCTCCCTTCCTTTAGGTCTATCCTACTAAGAAGGTGCCAAGGCATAGAGCAGTGGAGAGCATTGACCCCACAGCCCACCCTGAAGTGGGCAGCGCCAGGTCCTGGGCTCTGGGCCCAGATAGCTCTCAGTCAAGCCACCCCTGAGCTGGGGACTCCTCCCTTTTATCAGCTCCTGGAAGGGCCCCACGGGGCTCTTCTCCGTAGCACCTCTTCAGGACAGGAAATTTCCCTTTGCGGCTCAGACAGTCCCCGCCCTTCTCTGTCTGGCTTCTTTCTTGGAATGAATCTCACTTCCCCACGCTCAGCCTTTCCAGCCTGCCACCCTCGGAGACACTGAATCTGAGCCATAACCAGTGGACTGAATCGCAGAGGGACTTTTCAAAGGTGGCCCCTCCTTGCCCTCTTCCCCGTAGGGTTGGGGACCCTGCTCTCCAATTGTCCCACAATTGTGATCCCACACTGTCCCATGTGTCATCAAATCACAGTTAGTTGTGTCTGATCTGGGTCTGGGTCTGTGGCCCCTCCAAAGTCTCCAGTTTTAGGGCAGACACACCATCTTATTTACTCATTTCTGTGTCCTCAGGGCTTAGCCAAGGGCCTGGCATGCAGTAGGGCCTCAGGATATATGTGCTGAATCAGTAGATCTCCTTGTGTGAACATGAGTGTGGGGCTCAGCAAAGTGCAACTCTTTCAACAACAAAAGTCTTATTAAAACCTGAGATTCCTATTTTTGTTACAGGCTACCATGGTTCCCCATCCACTTGTTTGAGGCTCCTAGGACACCTTACTCTCCTCACTGAGGGTCAACTCAGCAGAGTCCTCTTCTGTGGCTGCCTTGTTGGGAGTTTGCCAAAGGAAGGTTTTGGTTGATGGACTGGAGTCAGTGATTTCAAATGCATACAAACTTGACTTTGGCCACTTTGAGTTACAGAACTCATCCCACTGTTCACTTGTCCTCCTGTGTTTCCTCCCCACATCCAGCTGGGTGAAACAGGGGAGTCCCACTAGACTTCTTAACCTCTCTTGGAGATATGCCTGTTCTCTGCTTCCATTGCTGCCTTAGCTCCTGCCTTACGGGGCTTCTTTAGTGCCACCCTTGTGTCCTGGTTCTACCCTCAACCCCCTAATCCATGCTCATACTGCCACCATGGTGGACTCTGCAAAGGGCACAGCTGCCTCCACCATTCCCTCACCTAACACCCCACAGTGGCTATCCTTACCCATGGGTCCAAGGACAAACAACAGGCCCCTCCCACTCCCGCCTCCCAGGCTGTGTTCTGCTGCTTCCTTCCTGGGCTCTTTCTAAAGTCAAGTTGTTGGGCCTGGGCCTCCATCAACCTCTCCCTCTACTCCTATTTTCTGTAATTCTGTTCATTCTTCAAGGCCCAGCTCCTTGAAGCCTCCTCCCACCTCTACCCTGAAGATTTCACAGCACAGTAAGATTCCTAGTGATTTTTTGGTAGGTGTTGGAATTCAAGGTGATTGTTTTCTCTTTTTTGTCAATTGCACTTGAAGTTTTTTCAGTAATGAATATGGAATATTTGTGTACTGAACATAGAGGTGAGCTTAGCCTTTCCGTGTATTTTCTACCTTTGAATAGTCATTATTGTCCCCATTTTTACCAAGGGAGATGCTAAGGCTCAGTGAAGTTAGATGAATTATTCAACATAACTTAGGTAGTAAGTGCAGAGCTGGGGTTTGATCCAAGCTTGACTGTAAAAACTGAACTTAGGTCCTACATAATGGGGATCCTAAGGATTCTCCTTGTTCTGGGGGGTGCAAAGAGTCATTTTTATATACTAGATTCTGATTTTAAAGAACTAACCCTCTGTTGGTAATCAGGATGGGGAAAGCGATGCTGCAGTAACAAATAAACCTTGAAATCTTAGCATCAAAACAAAGATTTGTTTCTGTTCACACCACAAACCCAACAATGGTCAGCAGAATACCCCCATTCACCCCCCCCAGCCCCTCAAGCTTAGAAAGTGATGAGGCCATTTCAACACTGATATACCCTGGGTCTCGTGAGCTACTACCTGGGTCTGGAGGCCAATGTCATAACTTTGGGGGCCCACATCAGGATTTCTGTCTAGACCTCGGAACTGCTTTGTGTTTCTAACTATTAAATTTTCATTTGCTTGTTTTTCTATAGTTGGTAAAGTTGGTTAAGACATTGACTGGCTTTGGAAAAGCTATAGAAATGCTGAAGTTTTCTTGGAAGGAAACCCTACCCAATTTTCATTTCCATAGGTGCTCATGACCAGTACACACCTGGGATCAAAGTTATATGGTGTTTGCTGGGTGTACCCTGGTTCACCCATTTGTTCATTCACTCTTTCAATCATTCCCTCATCTAACAGATCTTTACGGAGCATCTTCTCTGTGCTGGCCTGGGATTCTGGGGTCACAGAAATATGGTCCTCATACTCAAAGTGCTTTGGCTGAGATGAGCAGACCACAAACTAAACAGAATTACCTTTATTTTGCACCTCTTTCAGGCCCTGGGGAGGTGCAGTCACTGGCCAGGTATACAACAAGCAGGTTTAGGCTTTCTTCTGGGTATTATTTAGCACTTTGTAGGTACGTTATTTTCTCCAATGATATTTATTGTCATTTTTTCTGCTTTACTGCCAAGTATGTAATTTTACATCTCCTTTTTTTCTCCCTTTAGCCTAAAGAAGCAAAAGTTGAACCCATAAACACACCTCCAACTCCACCCTTCCCCTCTGAGGACCCAGAGCTTTCCGGTGAGCCTGTACCTGAGGGGACCCCAGAAACCATCAACATGAGTGTCATTCAGCTCAGCAGCCCTGAGCAAGGCAAGTCCTGATGCATGTTCATGCATAGTGACATTTTATGGAGTGATTACTGTGTGTCCAGCCACGCCATGCATGGGACACACAGCATCTCATTTGAATTTCCCCTCAACTCTAAAGAGTTGGTGTGTGATATCCAACCTCCTCTTATGGACAAGATGAGGAAATGGAGTCACAGACACATTAAGTAACCCAGCCAGGACTGTGTTGCTCGTGAAAGGCATCACTGTCATTTGATCTCAGATGCCTGAGATTTTGACCCCCAGGTCTGGAGCTTTTACCTTCTAAACTCTACTCTTCCTGTGGTTTAACAGAAAAAGCTTGTAATAATCATCATTGTTTATGAAATACCTACTGTGCACTGAGTGTTTACACAGTTCTTCTACAATCCTGACGACATACTTCCTAGTCAATATTCCTAGCCACAATTTTATAGGTGGAAAAATTGACACTTGGAACTGCTAAGTGATGGACGTGCCCACAGCCACACAGCCCAGGGCCCAGGCTAGACTCCAGAATCCCCACCCTTTCTACCCTTTGCCATAAACTCCCCGACAGTCAGAGGATGGAGACAGTTAAACTTCTGTGTGGGACACGTAAGAAACTGATGGCCATAGTGGGGCAGGGAATGCTCTGGTCACCTGCAGTTCCTGGGGGTGAGCTAGCCTCCTGGCTCCCCATCCAGGCTGTGGCTGCTGCTTCTTCCTTCTCTACCCATTCAGAGGAGCACTGGCCAAAGCCCAAACATCAGATGATATGCCCCAGGCAGCAGCTTGACACATGCCCAAGGCCTGAGGTCTCCAGCCTTTCTCAGAGTGGCACTTATATTAGACCAAAGTTACAGCTATGGCCACAACACTGAGATGTTGCCCAAGACCATTCCTAGCAGCACTGTTCTTAGTAGCAAAAACAACCCAAACTGGCCACAGTAGGGATTGGTCGGGCAAATTCTATTTCATTCACATGTATAGTCTTGACATCGTTGATGTGGAAGATTTAATGACCCAGCAATATGCTCATGGGGTATTCCACTAAAAAGCCAGACTTCAAACCTATGTGTGCTATGACCCTGATTTTGAACATATAGAATATATAGGTAGAGCAATGTATGCATTAGATATATTACAGTTTTGATGTAATACATATCATAATGCTATGGGGAGTTATCTCTGGGTGGTAAGATTATGAGTGGTTTTTAAGTTCTTTATTGTACTTCTGTATTTTACAAGTCTTCTTACAATGATATTCAATAATATTTATCATTCTTTTTGATTCTGGCATCGGTTAATTAATACACATTATTTTAACAACTAAACTTGGCAAGTCTGTGGGTATAGAATATACTGGAGAGAGAAAGTTGCACAATAATTTAAAAAAGGTGTGATGGAGCCCAGAGGGCACGGTGTGACTGTGGACAGACCGCCTGGGGGCAGGGGTCAGACAGTGTCAGAGGAAGCCCAGTTCAGCCATCTACCTGCTGTTGGCCTGGAGCAAGTTGCTCAGGCTTCCAAGCTGCAGATTCCATAACTGTCTCTGGGAGTGTTAATAACACCTGCCTCCCACATGTTTGAGAAGATTGAATCTGGCTGCAGCTGTGGAAGGGGCTTATGGGTTGAGAATTAGAGTGTTCTCTTGGGTGCAATTAGGATCTCTGAGCAGGGGCTGCGGGCTGGGGTTTTCCTACACCGAGGAGGTAACATGCACACGCAGAACGGGACTCAGATTCAGCACAGCTTGCCTCGCCCAGGGATTAGCTGCTCTCCTTACCCGTGGACTAAAGGCCAAACAGAAACGTGGAGCCGCTGAAATGTTCCTTTTCTTCTTGAGTGGGTAGACAGCCCAGATGGTGGGAGATAGAAGCCTGCATCCCGAGCGCCACACCAGGCTAGGGAAACCTCCCTAATATTTGCGTGTCAGGCTTGCCTAACAGCATCTGGGCCGGTGGAAGGGGGCCATCCCATCCGTCCCCCACATAGCCAGGCCTCAAATGCCCTAGGACCCGCCGGCTGCTCCCACAGCATCGCCTGGTGGTCAGAGCAGGAACGACAAGAGCCTGCGACAGGAGCGAAGTTGGGCGCGAAGTTGGGCGAAGGGAGGAGAGGCGCAGGGGCCTTTGGAGAGTCAGGCCCTCCCTCTCCGTAGTCTGGACGCGAGCAAGCACCTCCATGGCTGCGTGTGTGAGAAGCGCCTGGGTCTGAGACAGGCCGACTTATCTTCTGGGCCCTTCCCTACCACTTAACTCACTTCAGACCTTGTTCCTTCTCTGCACAATAGGGACACACGTGCCATGTCGTGATAGTGGGGACTGAAAACCTGGGATCCCAGCCAGATTCTGTCCAGGGGCAGCGAGTGGTGGTTTGGGGTCTGGAGGGCAGGACAGGAGGGCCAGCAGTAGGGTTACCCGAGGGAGAACATGGCCCAGCCCCTAATAGGCACGCTATTATGGTCCCATAACTTCTTTTTCTTTGTTCATGACCCCCTTTGCTTTATAAATTGCAAAAGAAATATGTGCATGTGATAACAATTCAATTAATACACAGTTGTATGAAGCAGAAAAATAGTAATTTCCTCTTCTACTCCTGTCCTCTGGGAAAAACCAATATTAAGCAGTGTGGTATAGCAAAGGATATGTGTAAACATACAGACACATACACATACGTATGTACGTATGTATATGTTATGTATAATTATTATTACATAACGTGGATGCCATATAATAATTATATATAAAAATGATAAAGCATGTATACTCATGGGTTTTTTTTTCTACTTTACAAATGTAGAACCATGCCAACAAGGAACATTTATCAATCGCTTGCTATATTTTAGGGGATTTCCTTGATATTTTTCTTGGATTATCTTATTTAATCCGTGTGACACATAATCCTCAAAACAACCCTCTGAGGTAGGAATTATTATAATCCCCCATTTATAGATGAGGACTTTGAGGCACAGGTCAGGACACTTACCAGGGGATTCCTGGCCGGCAGGTGGTGCCAGAGCCTCTACTAGCTTGCCACCTGTGTTGTTCTGCGTCTGGGGATTTTTGCCCCCTTAATTCCGTATTACAGTATTATGGACATCTTTGCAGGTTAATGAGTGAAGAAATAGCTCATTCTTTTCCAAGACTGCAAAATTACCAAATGTCTGTCCTGCTTCCTGTAGGGTCTGGTGAGATCCTGAATGACACACTGGAAGGGGTTCACACTGTGGATGGTGACCCTGTTACTGACACCAGCTCAGGGGATGGGGCCATCCTTGACATCATTAAAGAAAAGGTAAGTGAGTGGTAAATTTCATGTGTTAAGTCGTAATAAACTCAATTGCTTATTTCAAACTTGATGGTGACTTTTACTGAGTACTGTAAGGGTTTTAGTTGAGTGTCACCAAGACTTTCATATTCCTCCTGGTGCCAAGAAGACAGGTGTCCCAGCAGTGGCTCTCCAGGAATGCTCTAGAACCAGTGGCAGTGCAAGCTTGTCCTCACACCTGCCTGGTCATGAGTGGCCCTCAGCATAGTCCCCGCTATCTTGCTCAGTTGTGCAGATGCCTGACTTCCCAGCCCTCAGAGCCACCTTCCAGACAGAATCAGATTAACTGCAGATGTGTCCACACTATTAATTGGTAATTTGCTTTTACACTTGCAAAACCAGTTTTTGGAATGCTGGATGGGTAAGATGAAGAATTAAAGCATAAGTAGTTTTTTCATGATGGTTCCTACTGAAAACCCACAGTGCCAGCTCATCCCTTCCCCTATCCTGGGATGAAAACTCAGGCAATTCTCATAGCTGTCACTATCTGGTGACAGTCTATTTTCCAGATATTTTCAAAGTCCAGTCCAGCATAACGTCAAAAATTCAGCAAAACTACAGTTTCTCCCCTTCCATATGTAGGCCTACTGTATGTAGACCAGCAACTACCAGGAAAGAGAAACATAGTCTGAGGTTCCCTCTCTTTTCTTACTTCTTTCTCTTCCCCACTCTCCATGTTCTCCTGTCCCCTATAGGTGTTTTTAACATCAGCAGGGTCTGGCCCACCTGGAGTACAAAGCACAGTGTACATGGCTGGTCAACTTGTAACCTGGGGCTTTGGTGCAGAAGATTCCTGATTACTGGATCTTTCTCTCCTAAGGGCTTTTGTGATTCTTCAGAGGGAGGATCCCCAGTGGGGGATCTAGGAATGAAGTTCAGTAGGTTGTTGGCCTTAAGATTCTGCCTGGGCTTCTATCCCCTGCCGGGTACCCTGGCCTTCTGGATGGTCCTTTGGGTACAATCCATTTCAAGAGGGCTTTAGCCAGCTTTTTTAGTGGGATTATATCTTGTCTATCACCAGTAAAACAACTGCAAGACAGATTTCTCTCCCCTTCCCCTCACCTTTCCTCCCCTCCTCTCTCCCTTTCCTCCCCCAGCCCCCCTCCTCCTCTCTCTCCCTCACTCCCCAGTCGGGGTCTAGATGACTCCCTATTTTTACCATTTGTCTTTCCCTGGAAAAAAATCCAGTCCCCATGTCACCCAGATTCTAAGGCATACATATCCAGCTCACCAAATGATTTGGAGTAGGGAGAGGGGAGGGGGAAAAGCCACAGCACTATGAAAATTCTCTCTAAAAGAATTCTCACTCTCATGGCACACAACTCCCGCCCCTAATGAATCCTGTACCTTTCCTTATGCAACCCCGCAGGTAGGGGTGGGCTGATGCTGGTAGGTCTGGTGTCATTTCATTGTTTCTTAGCAGTGGAGGTTACCTGATGCCTATGGAATGTACTTGACCCTGGGGTTTTAGCTGATGTTAAGTCAGAAAGAGTCTCATTTTAACATCTGTGGCATCATTTTTCCTTCAACTGTTTTTTGGGACAGTAATTATGCAAGGACTTCATACATTTCATGAAAAAAGGGCTCTGTGGTCAAAGTAAGTTTGGGAAATGCTCCATCCTACATTTTCCCCTTTTAGAGGCTCTAAGAAGTTCTGCAAGGAAATCTGTTTAATTTGGAGCAGCCTAGAGTTTATAGTGTTCAAAAGAACTACATTTTTACAAAACAAAGCAAACAAAAACTCCCCAAATTTTGGGAAAAGGAACTAAAACATAGTTAGTTTGGTGATACCAGCAGACGAAGCTGGTCTCTCCTTCCATTTTCCCCATTTACTGTGTAACCTTAAGAGAATCTGCCTGTGTATTTCCCAAAGGAAACCGAGTCACAGGGAAAGAGAATAAGCAGGAGGATCTGGTCTGCTGAAGGCTGAGGTGGATGGGGGGCTGCCTGCCCATCTTGGAAACTACATCATGGGCAAAGACATTGCTCTGATGGCTCTGGAATGGCCACATGGGGAGGTCACAGGGAGGATGATGTGTGTCAGTAGAGCTGGAGACTAAGGAGCAATGATCTCCCTGTCACTGGAGGTGCAGACCAATGCTTGGAATCAAATACAGGATGTGGTGCCTGGGTGGTCTCTCCTGTCCCTGGATTCATGATGTCATAGATGTAAAAGTCCTTAGGGGCCCAAGCAGTCTGCAGCCATGGGCACATTGGTCAGGCCGAGGGCCCAATGACGAGGTCTCTTGTGATGTCTTTGCAGGATTTAACAGCAACAGCAGCAGGAGTGGCTGAGGTTCCCCTCAACTCGACTGGGGAAGCAGAGGCTGATAGCATGCCCACTGGGGGACCAACTCTCTCCATGGCCACCCAAAACCCCGGGGAAGGGATTTCTCCAGTAAGGAGCTCAGTGTGCATCTCCCTCTCACCTGTTTCCAAGGGACAGGGGTCATCTCGGGTGGGAGTAGCCACTGCCCTTTCTCATCTGTCTGCAAAATGCAGAGTGACAGTCTTGTGGGGCCAGTTTCGGGTAGGCACTGAGTAGAAGGCCAAGGCATGTACTGACTCATTCAGCGGATATTTGCAGAGTGCGGCCTGGTGCTGGGCATTAGGCTGGGTTGCAGGGATTGATGGCAAATAGGAATGACCCAGTGCCTGTGGACAGTGTGGTAAGAGCACAAGAGGCAGAGTGGTAAGTGGTAGGTGAAGCATGGGTACCCTGGCAGCATAGAAAGGGGCCTGGAACCCAGACTCAGAGGTCAAGGCAGCTTCCCTGAGAAAAGCGGGCTGCAGGTGAGCCCAGGAGGATTGGTAGGAGTAACCTGGCAGATGGGAGGAGGCAGGTGTCCCTGCAAGGTGGGCTGGCAGGAGACTAAGGATGTGCAAGTGCCCACATAGCCAGGTGTGAGCACAGGAGGGCGAGTTGTGGCTGGAGAGGCCTGAGAGACGGCTCAGTAGGAGTGGGAATCACTAAGAGTAGGGAGTCACCAAAGGGTCTAACTCAAGAAAATATGTCATCTGATGAGAATTCCAGACTGACCTCGCTGACTGCTCAGTAGAGAAAGGGGAACATTCTGGGGGCATGTCAGAGCACAGGGGAGAGGTGATGTCAGCTTGCTCTGGGTATGCTCAGTAGTGTCGGAGTCTGCCCAAAGTCCCAGTGAGCAAGGGACTGAGAAGCATTCATTAAATTTGTAAATGTGACTGTGAATGACTGGGAAGTGGTCAGTGAATATAGATAACTCCTTTAAGGGGATAGCAGTACAGTTCAAGGACCTGGGTTTCTGTCAGTGGAAGCTGCACTCTTGAGGTACTGCACTCCTTGGGGTGCAGGGAGCTGGGTGCAGCCACTCCAAGAGGGGATGCTGGGTGGGCTTGCACCCTCAGTTGTTTCTGTATGGATGCCACACTGAGGGCCACACCCTGAGGTGCTTTGAAGGTCAGGGACAGCAGGACACAGTGTGGGAGGCCCTGGCCATCTGCTCCTCCAGCTGAAGTGTGTGGATCAGGGTCATGTCCACTGATGTGGTTTCTGCCATCTTTCTCCCCAGGGTCCAGATGATGAAGAAAGACCGGCAGCCACAGCAACAGAGGAGGCTGAGCTTCCCATCAGTAGTACTGCTGGGGAAGCAGAGGCCAGCGGTGTGCCCACTGAGGGCCTGGCCTTCTCCGTGGCCACCCAGCATCCCAGGGAAGAGGTCACTCTGGTAAGCAGTGTCAAGATCATGGCTGAGATCAGCTACCGGCATTCTCAGAGTGTGGGTCTCTCTGACCAAAGACTCACTCAGGGCTGTGTGGCCTTTTCCCTAACCTGGGTAGGTGTGTGGAGAAGCTCCCGAAGCCCATGGGGCTGGGTGAGTCGGGGCACCTGCAGTGGTGGGCAGCCACAGAGCAGGTGTGGAGGGCTGCAAGTGGAAGAGGGGCCGGAGGTCCCAGTGGGCTGCCCACAGGCAGAGGGGTCAGGGTGTAGGTAGGCAGGCCCCAGCAGGGTATAAGGGCATGCCTGGGCCTCCTCAGCCCTCTCATCACATGGTGTAGACACACTGCAGCCAGCTCCGAAAGGAGACACCAGCATATCAAGGCACTTAGCAAATCTGTCCCTGTGGTGTCCTGTTATGGACACTTCAAGTTCTTCCAGCTCAACAGCATCAGACCTGGACTCCTCATTCCCTCCTGTGCTCCTGTTTCACATAAATGGGAGCCCCCCCCCCCCAGTCTCTGGCAGAAGTCTCTTCCCTTTTCCTTAAATCTCATATCCCATCAAGCATCATCCTGTTGATTTTTCTGCCTAAATACAACATGAGCCGCCTGCTGTGTCCTTATCCAGCACGAGCCCCTGCACTGAGCCATCATGTGCCCAGCCCCAGTGTCCCTAGTCTGCAATAGCACGACTGGCCTGTGCTCAGGAGCTTCCCACTGGCCTCCCTTGTGGACCCAGCTCCCCGCCTGGCCCAAAAGGCCGCACAGGGTCTGGCCTGGCCCCTCTCTCCCTGGCTCCTGATGCTGCAGCCGCACCGACCTTTCAACTACTTCTTCTTGCTTCTTCCCTTCACCTCACAATGTCTCTCCTCCTTTTCATTCTTGCAGTAAGGATAACTTCAGGGTTCAGCTCAAACACTACTTCCTCTAGAAGGTGCTGTCCCAGACTGCAAAATCTCCCTGCCCTTGTCCTTGGAGGGCCTCATCATAACTATAATTAATAATGAACTTGGTAAATAGTTCATGCCTGGCTCCCTACCAGCATGTAACTCTGTGAGGACAGAGATCTCACGCACTCAGGGTCTTGTTGATGGATGAATGTCCTTGCTGACAAATGGTGGGCATTGAATGCATAACTGCTGCGGGAGGGAGTGGCTGGGGCCATCTGGTCATCACAGATCAACAACCCTGGCTTGAGGTTATTGCACATACTGTTTCCCCCAGTCTGCCTGGCTGGTCAGGCAGCCTCTGGCTCTGGCCGAGTGTCCATGAGGAGTGACATCGCGGGAGGGAGGACATGCTCTGGTCAGCTGATGGGCCACTGGGCAGTTGTTGGATTCTGCCAAGGAACAGGGTGTGTTTCTCCTTCTCCTTCCTCTTCCCTTTCTTTTTCTCTTTCTTCTTCTCCTCCTCTTCCTCCCCCTCTTTCTCTTCTGTCCATCCCTCCTCCTGCTCCAGTGCCTCCCGGTCCTCCCCTTTCTTTAAAGGCAAAGCACTTATCACAGGGTGGGACAGCCAGGGATCAGGTTACAGTTCTACTAAGTCTTAGCTCCAGACAAACCAGAACTTGCCTGTGGAGGTGGTGTGCCCGCGGTTCCTGGAGGTGTGTAAGTTAAGGCCAGAGAAGCACTTGGCAGAGCTGTGCTGGGGGGATTCCCAATGGGCTGGGGGGACACCATGAGAGGCACTCTCAGACTGTGGAGCTCAGAGGCACTCTCAGTCTGTGGGCTGAGGTGTGGCCCTGGGTGAGCAAAGGTAACAGAGTCGTGAAGCTGCCAGTCACCTGAGGGTCCCGTGGCTTCCTGCCTGTGGTCACTCACCACCAAACCAAGGACGTGGGTAAAGGGGCACAATGCCTCATGCCAGTTTTCTTTTAGGGTCCCAATGGTGAAGAAAGTTTAACAACAGCTGCCGCTGTGACAGAAGGGGAACTCAGCAATTCTGAGGATGAGGAAGCCAGTGGGGTCCCCACAGATGGCCTGGGCCCCCTCACGCCCACTGCAGCAGCTCCTTGGGAAGCAGTCACTCCCGTACGTGTGGTCTGGCATCCTTGCTATTGCACAGAGTAGAGGCAGGTTGCGGGACAGTGGAGACTCATGCCCGGCCAGCTTCATTAGCAGCATGCCTCTGGGTGGGCTCCAAGCACAGGGAGGCAGGATGCAGTGGCAGGAAGCTCCAGGGTCAAGCACTGGGTGTCGTCCCTGCCCTGCTCCCCCTAGCTTTCTCTGAGAGGAGCGACCCAAAGTTGGGGGTAGTGGAGGCCCCAGAGATGTGGACTTCAGAAGGGGGCTGCGAGTCTGTACTTCTGTGACTGGGGGTGGGGGTTGGAGGTAAGGAAGTGGTTTGAAATTAGGCTGATGTCACAGACATGGTCCTCACGACAGCTCCCTGGCAGCCTACCAGACAAGGTGAGGTGATTCCTCCTGTTGGGTTTGTTTTTAGGGTCCTGTCGATGAAGAAGACTCTGCAGTAACCACAACAGGGGCGCCCCTTACCCCATCGGGGGGTGAGGAGTCGGGCAGCGCTCCCCCCGACGGGCCACCACTCCCGGCCCCCACAGCGGCTCCTGAAAGAGTGGTCACTCTGGTGAGTGGCAAAGAGGCATAAGGGTTGGGCTTGGCAGGTCTTATAGGGGAGGGAAGGAAAAGCTGGAGCTGGGGGGGGGGGCCTGGCCCCTGGCTTTCTCAGGGGTGGGTTTTTATAAATTCGGGCATTTGAGGGCCTTCAACCTGGGTGATACTGGAAGAAACGGCAGTTTGAAGAGAAAGGTAAAAATGGAAGGGACCCAGGTTTGTGTCCCAACTGCCCTTTGGATGGAAATGAGATCTTTCTAACAGGCAGTGCTGTTTCAAGAAGTAAAAGCTGACTTCAGACATGGCAGAGTCTTACAGCAGAAGGGATGGAAGTCCCTGCCGACGCGAGTTTTCTGTGATTCTGGGCTGCAACTGTGTGACCTTAAGCAAATCCTTTAATTTCTCTGGGCCTCAGTTTCCTCATCTGTGACAGAGGGCAGCTGGTGAGGTCCGGTCAGAGAATGTTTGAAAAGCTACCTACATACACTTTGTGTTGTCACCGCTCACAGGCTGTAACTTTGTCCTTTAGAAATAGGAACCCCAGAGCCGATGCTCAGCTTGGGCTTTTGGGAAGCAGAAAATGCGACCGCTCTTCAAACGTGAACAGATTTCTAAAGGCGAATATCCCTCTGGTGGCCAACATGGTCCCTCAGTTCCCCGTCACACTTTGATAGCCACCACTCATGCTACAGCTGGGTGGTCCGTGGGCCAGGGTGTGGCAGGGCTGACTTGTGAGGGCAGGGGCTGTGGACCAGGCAGTCAGGAGAGCCTGTTCTGTGT
The DNA here is from genome assembly GCA_963574575.1 of Galagoides demidoff. Taxonomy (NCBI): domain Eukaryota; kingdom Metazoa; phylum Chordata; class Mammalia; order Primates; family Galagidae; genus Galagoides; species Galagoides demidoff. The sequence continues at coordinate 16,286 of CAUYQV010080359.1, forward strand.
CCTGCATGCCCTGACTCAGAGGCCTCTTCCAGCAGCTGTCACTCTGCTTACCCTCCCTTTATTTGGGGGCAGTCCCCCCACCCTACACTCATTCATTGATTCCCTCATTAACTGGACAGCAGCTCTGGGCACTCAGGCCAGACACTTGTAGATGAGATGACTATGACCTCGCTCCTGTCCCCAAGAGATTTGTAATCAAGGGGCAGGAAATAAGCCATTCGAACTGACACTAAGTACTCTGTGTTCTGAGTCACCCGTCACTCTGGTACAGGTGAATGATCTCCGTTTTAGGTGAGGAGAGTGAGACTCGGAGAGGTGAATTCTCCAGACCACTGCCTCATGCCTCTGAGAGGCAGAGCTGGGACTTGAACCTAGGCATGCTGCCCTGCAGAGCTCACAATTTTGAGCTTCACTCCATAGCAGTGAAGAGAGAGAGTGGCATGGTGGAAAGACCCTGGGTGGTGAGCCAGGAGGCCAAGGTTCCCCTTCCAATAATGCCATCAACTTGTGGTGGGCCTTTGTCATCATCTACAAAAGGAAGAAGGTGACCAAGAACTCTGGTATTTAACCTCCTCTCACGTTAGAGACACCTGGGAAGCTTAAAACAGTACTGTTGTCCAAGTTCACTGCTAGACTGAGTGAGACATGGGGGATGGAGCTTCAGGCTTCCGGGGCATCGTAGGGGGCAGCCAGCCCTGGAGTCAGCCAGCAGGCTGTGCAGCCCTGGCTCACACCCCTAGGGTTCCTACACAAACTCCCCGGCCTTTCTCTGCCTCACTGCAAGGTACATGCAAAAGACCATGGCCAGATGTCCCAAGCAATGCCGCATCAAGTGCAGATAGAGCCAGTTCCCATTTTCTTTGTTTTTAAAAACTTTATTATTAAAGTTTTTCTAAATGTACAGAAAGGTTCAGAATAGTATAATTAACCCCCCAACATGTGCATCACTTGGTTTGAACAATTGTCATCTGCTCCCCCTCCTGCCATCATCTAATTTGGAAGGAAGGGGAAAGCCAGAGTGTTTACAAACAAATCCCAAATATCCTATCATTTATAGTAACTTGTAAATAATGTAATGTGTATTGTTAATCGGTTGATCTGGAACTTTCTTTCTCCTCTTCCTTCCTTCCTTTCTTCTTTTCTCCTTCCTTCCCTCCCTCCCTTCCTCCCTCCCTCCCTACCTTCCTTCCTTCTGTCCTTCCTTCCTCTCTCTGTCATTATCCGTATAACAAAATCAACAATGGTTCTGCCATATTATCTAATACCCTGGTTGGGGTTTTTAAAATGCATTTTTATACTTAGTTTGTTTAAATTTGAATCCAAATAAGATCTATACACTGCATTTAGTTGACATATGTTTCTTTCAAGTTTTGATTGTTTCCCACCTTCTTTTTTCCTTTCCACATTGATTTGTTTAAGTTTCTTAGACCCTTAGTGCAGGGGTCCTCAAACTTTTTAAACAGGGGGCCAGTTCACTGTCCCTCAGATGCTTGGAGGGCTGGACTGCGGGCCCCGGGATGAGTCAGCTGCTAAGCAGAACAGGCAGTGGTGGCAAAAACACTTGGCAGGCCGGATAAATGTCCTAGGCGGGCCACATGTGGCCCACGGGCCATAGTTTGAGGATGCCTGCTAAGCCTTAGTGTTTTCTGCTTTGAGCAGTCGGCCTGGGGAGACCCGCTATGCTGGTGGAAGTGTTACTGGAAATGAGCTTTTGCTGCTTCTGGGAGACTCTTTGTCCACATATATTAACAACCATAAAAGTGCTTATGGCCGACCAAGAGACTTCTGTTCTAAGAATTGATCCTAACAGAGATAATCTAGTTTTTAAAAAGCTTTGTTAACAAAGAACAAGGATGTTAGACTCAGTATTGTCTGTAATAGAGAAAAACTGGGCATGGTTAGTTAGCCAACAACCAAGGGTTGATTGTATTAAATTATATTGGAATAATGGAACATATATAGCTATTAAAATTATACTTATTAGATAGGATTGTAAGAGGGACTTTACCTAATAAATGCAATCAGCAAAACCTGGTTTCTTGTACCCTCAATGAATCCCCAACAATAAATTTTTTAAAAATTATACTTATTAGGAGTGTTTAGTGACAAGGGAAATGTTTGCCATATAATGTTAAATAAAAGAAGCTGGTTACACACTCAAACGTATCATATGGTATTAACCATTTAAAAATATACACGTCCAGAAACACTAGTTGGAAATATCCTCCATAAATCTTAGCAGTTGTTGCCTCAGAGTGGTAGAACTTTGGGATGTTGTTAGCTTTTTAATACATTTTGGTGATTTCTGCTACATGGGGCTTATGATTTATATAATAGGCATTTTATTTTATTATTTTACTTTATTTGGTTTATTTTTGAGACAGAGTCTCACTCTGTCACCCTGGATAGAGCGCTGTGGCATCACAGCTCACAGCAAGCTCAAATTCTTGGGCTCCAGCAATCCTCTTGCCTCAGCCTCCTGAGTTGCTGGGACTACAGGTGCCTACCACCACACCAGGCTATTTTTTCTATTATTGTAGAGATGGGGTCCTCATTCTTGCTCAGACTGATTTCCAAACTCCTGAGCCCAAGTGATCCATTTGCCTCGGACTCCCGGAATGCTAGGATTACAGGTGTGAGCCACTGGGCCTGGCCTATAATAGATTTTTAAAAAGTTTTTAAAGTTCTAAGAAAGGAGATACATATGTGTGTGTGTGTGTGTGTGTGTGTGTGTGTATAGAGAGAGAGAGAGAGAGAGAGAGGCGACATGGATGTAATATTTCTTCCTGGCATGTACTGATGAAGATGGATAGCCACTAAGTGCTTGTGCCAGGAACCTGCAGTGGACTGTAAGGCATGCCCCAAGGTCTGACTAGAGAGTTTAAAAGCACCAGGCACTGTCTAGAGAGCACCCACTCTGGGTGTCTTTAGGATGAGTTTGAGTCTCAGAGTCGCCCCCAGCAGTCTGACTTAGTGAGGGAGATGAGGCATCAAAGCCTGGCTCTGCCACGTATCTATGACCAATTTCCTGGCCTCCCTCTATCTCAGTTTACTCACACTTAAGATGGGTTTTGTAATCATAGTGCCTACCTCTTGATTTGTTGTGAGGATTAAATGAATTAATACATGGAAATCTTTACCTAGCACATAGTACATGCTCAATAAATGAGCTATGGACCGTTTAGTTTGCGCATAAGTCCCAGTGAAGGTTAGGGCTTTGCTCAAGGTCACACAGCCCTCAGGGGTCAAGTTAATGTGAGAACTTTGGTCTCTGGATTTTCTGCTTTCGTTTTTTGCACCGTTCACAGCCACCAGCTTTAGATGTGAGCCAGAAGTTGGTTAGCAAAGCCCAAAGTGGTTGAAATGAAGTCATTACTAATCTATTAGACTCTTTCAGAGACTGTATGGAGAACATTGACCTTAAAAGGAAGTAATGTATTTTGAAAAGTGTTGTGAAGCGCTAGTGAGCTATAAGATTGATTGTCAGGTCTGAGTGACTCCTGAGCCTTCCTGAGTGTCCACTGTGTGCCACTGCAGGGAACGCTGCAGTGACCACATGACCTCTGTCTTCATGGGGCTCACTGACCCCAGCCCAGTGTAAGCCCGAGCACATGCCCAGCTTACTGACCAGGGAATGTCATCAGAGCTCAGTAGCTCTGTGACCCAAAGACATTGTGACTATGCTTTAACCACATCTTCTTGTTTTAGGCTCAGAAAACACATGGAATGAAAGAACAGACAGGGCCCAAAGGAGAAAAGGTTTGTGCTGTGATGATTCCAGAGAACACAAGTGTCCTGAGCATGTTGTTTGGGATTTAATCAGTTTGGGAATTTAATCAGCTCTGATCCAGGTGGTAGTAGAAACAGCCAGAGGGATGAGCCCAAGAAAGATTGACTTGAGGACCTGGGCAAATCACAAGGATAGCACTGGGTAGTTCTGGCTGAGTCTCGTCCCATGACCTGGTGACCTTAGCCAAGTCCCTTGACCTTGAAGGGCTTCCATTTCCCTATGCATCATCAAAGAGTCCTTCTGGTTCTGGGGCTGTGTCTGAGGCTTGTACTCTGCCCCTGAATTTCTTTTTGGGAAACTGTGAGACAAATGAGATGCTGAGGACCACAGACCTAGGGTTTGCCTCTCAGTAGGTGTAGGATCCCAGGAAAGTTCCTTACCTCTTCTTTGCTCCGGTGTCTTCATCTGCAAAATGGGGTGGTGGTGATTACCCTATAGGGTGCCATGAAATGGGGGATGCTTTGTCTGTTGTCAGTCAGAAAGATAATGAATTCCTCTTACCAAAACAACTGCTGGTGTTAAATTATTCCCAAGGGGATGTGTCCATGGTGACTGTAGCCCATGGTCCTCAGGAAATCTTGTACAAGAAGTCTGCCATGGCCATAGGCAGCAACTTGACTGCCTCCAGGGACTCTTCACCCCTCCACTTTGGCCCTGGTTCTCTGCCTCTCCTCGCCTCCCATGGGTTGCATGGAGGCAGTGCTCTGGGCCAGAAGACGCCCAGCTTAGTACCTCACAAGTATGCCCTGGGGGATGCAAGGAAGGGAGGGTGGTATCCTTACTTCTCTCTGCTTCTGGCCACCTCAGAGGACTGCAGATGCCAGCAGGGCTCTGGGGGACATAACATACATGTATTTGGGGGGATTTTGCTGTCCACATTTCCACTATCCTTTTGGTTGGCTCAGGCCTTTCTGTCACCTCATTTGTCAGAGCACCCATAAACCTTTTGGACAGCCAGAACCGCCTGGATGCCACTCTTTCTCATTTTCTTTTCTCTCTCTCCTTTCCAAATGGGTGCTTCTGTCATTGTAAAAGCATTGCCTGGGTACCAGCCCTGTGCCAGGCACTGGGACCTGGAGGTGATTTAGGCACCATGCTGGCCCTCCAGGAGCCTGTGGTCCCCAGGGAGGCAGGTCTGGGAGCAATAAAGACCCTGTAAAGGTTAGGGGGCTGGTGCTCCAGGAGGGGCCAGATCAGGGAGAGCACCCTGGGTGACAAGGGGGTTGTGTGTGTGTACTGGTATCCACACTGGTGGGCTCTTTCTACCACTCCCCATAGCCCCACCCCCACTGTGGTGCAGAAACAAGGGCTCCTGAGCCTGAGTTAAGACAATGAGTACCGTGTCTACAGAGGGGAGGGGATGTGGGGTGGCAGGGCTTCACTGGCCATTTTGTTCTCTTTGGAGTGATGCTGCAGGAGAGCTTCCTGGCTCCCCTGAACCTTCACACCCTACTGGACCCACATTAAGATTCCTACCCAGGCTCGTCACCTGCAAAGTATGCAGGAAACAGGGAAGGAGCCCAAATAGCCACAAGCTGAGGATTCTTCTTAGCCCTCAGAGTACCTTGCCGTGAGCCCTCAAGGGCAGAACTGACATATCCAGTTTATGTTCTGCATATGGCCTAGAGGTTCCTTAAACTCAAGGTGCCCCAAGTGGATTTGTCACCCATACCCCAGACCTGTTCCTCCTCCTGGACTCTGCATCCCTGGGATGCACCCTCTCTACCTCATCACCAGGGAGAAAGCAGGAGACATCCCTGAGTGGCCCTATTCCTCCACCATCCCCAAGTCCTCCTGAGTCTAGCCGTGTAGGGCCTCCTCCTCCCTTGGGATGGCAGCAGCCTCCACGTGGCCACCGCCCTTCTCCCACCCAGCATGTACACACCCTGTCCTGCCTAAAGCAGCTCTAACCTAGCTGCCCTCGGGCCTCTCAGGGTGCTAAGTAGGAACACGTACGATGATGGATCAGGCTTTAGGGCTTCCTGCCCTCAGGAATTAAGTAGCAGAAAGGTGTTCTGAAAGTTCCCTTTTGCTCTTTGGATGCTTTTGATGTCATTCAACAAAACAAACAAGTATTCCCTGAGGGCCCTCTGGCTGCCAGGCCTCCTATTGGACTCTGGGTGCCCAGTGTGTCTCAGGACTGGTCCCAGCCTTGCAGAGTCTGGTCTGGAGGGAACAACAGACACACACAGAGCTAAGCTTCAGGTCGGGTGGTCCCAGCACACACTGAGACCTCAACAGAGGCCATGGGGTGCACAGAAGAGGGAGAGAAGAATTCTACCTGAGAATGGGGTGGGAGGGCTTCATGGCTTAACTGGGTCTTAAAGGACGATGAGTAGGGAACTGAAAGGTAGAAAGGAGGCTGAGGACTGGCCACATGTTGGCTGCACAGTTGGGAGGGTCAGAAGGCAGTTGCAGAAGGAGTCAGAGAAAAGGCCAGGAGAGTCGGGAGCAGAAGTTATAGGACTACAGACTATGGGGAGATTTTTGATGTTGTGGCTGTCCTTGGAGACTGCCAGTGGAATGCAAGTTGTGGGAATTTCTTCTCTCTCAGGGAGCAGTGGAGGCGGAGGGCTCCGGCCTGAGCTGGGGCTTGGAGGTTGGTTCTGGCTCCGGTGACCAGCTGGGCAGCGAGGAGCTGTTGAGAGTGAGTGGGGCTGTCTCCAGGATAACACGGGAGGGGTGTCCCGGGGATCGTTACACTTTTCCTATACCTTTTGCATATGTTTGAACTTTTCCCCTTTGATGAGTTTCATTTTGCTTCAGGTGGGTCCGAGCCTACATTTATTGTCTATACTCATCGATCCAACATATACCCTTGCGTTATGCACCATAGGTGTGATCCCGCCCGGGGGGGGGGGGGGCGGGGGGGGGGGGGGGGGGGGGGGGGGGGGGGGGGGGGGGGGGGGTGGGGGGGGGGGGGGGGCGGGGGGGGGGGGGGTGGCTGGGGGTGGTGGGTGGGTGGGGGGGTGGGGGGGGGGGGGGGGGGGGGGGGCGGGGGGGGTGGGGTGGGGGGGGGGGGGGGGGGGGGGGGGGGGGGGGGGGGGTGGGGGGTGGGGGGGGGGGGGGGGGGGGGGGGGGGTGGGGGGGGGGGTGGGGGTGCGGTGTGGGGTTTGGGTTTGGGTTTGGGTTGGGGGTGGGGTTTGGGTTAGGGGTGGGGTTTGGGGTTAGGGTTAGGGGTTAGGGTTAGGGTTAGGG
>CAUYQV010080360.1:0-12527 GCA_963574575.1 Galagoides demidoff
AGCCACATACACCTAAGGTGGCGGGTTTGAATCCAGCCCTGGCCCACCAAACAACACTGATGGCTGCAACCAAAAAAAAAAAATGGCCGGGCATTGTGGTGGGCGCCTGTGGTCCCAGCTACTTGGGAGGCGGAGGCAGGAGACTCGCTTGAGCCCAGGAGTTGGAGGTTGCTATGAGCTGTGGTGCCACAGTACTCTACCCAGGGGGAAAGCTTGAGGCTCTGTCTCAAAAAAAAAAAAAAATGTAAGTAAAATAAAAAATTTTATTTAATTTACTGGAATTTTAATTAAATCAAACTAATATTTTTATAAAAATAAAAATATCGGGCAGCGCCTGTGGCTCAAAGGGTAGGGCACCAGCTCCATATGCTGGAGGTGGTGGTTCAAACCCAACCCAGGCCAAATAAATAAAACTATCCTTGGCTGGGTACAGTGGCTCACTCCTCAATCCTAGCACTCTGGGAAGCCAAGGTGGGAGAATCCCTTGAACTTAAAAGTTCAAGACCAACCTAAACAAGAGTGAGACTAAAAATAGAAAACTTGGCCTGGTGCCTGTAGCTCAAGTGGCTTAGGCAACAGCCACATACACCAGACCTGGTGGGTTTGAATCCAGCCTAGGCCTGCCAAACATTGACAACTACAACCAAAAAATAGCCAGGCGCTGTGGTGGGCACCTATAGTCCCAGCTACGTGGGAGGCTGAGGCAAGAGAATCACTTGAGCCCAGGAGTTGGAGGTTGCTGTGAGCTGTGATGCCATAGGACTCTACCCAAGGCAACCGCTTAAGGCTCTGTCTCAAAAATAAATAAATAAAAAATAAAAATAGAAAAATAGAAAACTTAGGTGGGCACTGTGGTGAGCACCTGTAGTCCCAGCTACTTGGGAGGCTGAGACAGTAGGATTCTTTGTTTGGATCATGGGGGTAGATCCCTTATGAATAGGCAAATGCCCTCCCTCAAGGGAAATGGGTTCTCACTTTGTTTCCTGAAGAGCTAACTGTTAAAATGAGCCGGGTAACACACACACACACACACACACACACACACACACACATTCCTCTCTTGCCATGTAATCTCTGTACCTGCAGTCTCCCTTTCACTTTTTGCCATGAGTGGAAGCAGCCCGAAGCCCTCATCAGAAGCGATGCAGGCTCCAGCGCCATGCTTTTTGTACAGCCTGCATAGGCAGGATCTGTATAAACCTCTCTTCTTTATAAATTACTCCAGGTATTCCTTTATGGCAACACAAAACAAAGACAGGGGACACAAACATTCATACCACAGTATAATCCTCGTCTTTGATATTCATCTGGTGATCAACATAAGAATTTGTATCATGCACCACACATCATGTTATGTATATACATCCACATTGAAGAGTAATATGAATTGCTTAATATTGCAAAATCATCCTCAGTCCTAAGTGCAACTTTTGCAAATTCCACACTAATTAAGGTGAACCATGAATGGAATATAAAAAGAAGCAAGAAAATGGATGCGTGGCACTCCTGGGAAACAATACTTCATTATGCAAGACTCTATTGCATTCGTGTTATCTGAGAAGAAAGATTTGACAAGTTAATTTGTCTTTTCTCTTACCTAAGCCCCCTGACATTCAAATTCAAAGCATTCGGTCTCCAGCACAGGCAGGAGCACAATCCATTTTGTTTTGCAGATAGGGCAGGAGCTGTGGAGAAGCATTGCCTTGGGGCTTGAAGAGCATTAATTTTAAGAATAGATGTTTAGGATGAAAAGTCTTGCTGGTTCTGTGCTGAGCATAGAATGCAGACTAACAAAGGCACCCATATTTTTAAAATAAATGTGTGTTTGTTACACAAAATCCAGTAAAGCACTAGGCCCAGAGCGAGGGCCTCTTCTGCCTGCACCAAATGGTGATACTTTCAGGACCGTAAGAAGGAACTGACATGAAAACCTGGGCTTTAGGAAGAATCACCTTGGAAGCTGAACTAAGAACTAGTGTTTTAGTGTAGAATATCTTACTGTAACTCAAATCTGTAACTATACTATAGTCCTGAGTCTTGACTAAATAAGTCTAGTTGGTTGGTTCCTTGTAGAGACTTTGCCACCTCATAAAGGTGTACTGTAAGATAATGAACTCAATGTTTGAAATGTTTTAGAAAATCCAATATGTTAGGGAATTTAATATAGCTAATTTGTGGTTTTATTTTATTTATTTATTTTGAGACAGAGCCTCAAGCTGTTGCCCTGGATAGAGTGCTGTGAAATCACAGCTCACAGCAACCTCCAACTCCTGGGCTCAAGCGAGTCTCCTGCCTCCACCTCCCAAGTAGCTAGGATTACGGGCACCCGCCACAACGCTTGGCTATTTTTTGGTTGCAGCCGTCATTGTTGTTTGGCAGGCCGGGCTGGATTTGAACCTGCCAGCTCAGGTGTATGTGGCTAGTGCCTTAACCACTTGAGCCGCAGGTACCGAGCCTAATTTGTGATTTTAATTTAAAATGTTTAATGTTTTGGCTGGGCGGGGTGGCTCACGCCTGTAATCCTAGCACTCTGGGAGGATGAGGTGGGTGGATTGCTTAAGCTCACGAGTTCCAGACCAACCTGAGCAAAAAGCAAGATCCAGTCTCTACTAAAAATAGAAAAACTGAGGGGCAGTACCCATAGCTCAGTGGGTAGGGCGCTGACCACATACACTGAGGTTGGTGGGTTCAAACCCTGCCCTGGGGCAACTAAAACAATAATGACAACTGCAACAACAACAACAAAATAACCAGCAGGAATTGTAGCCAGCACCTGTAGTCCCAGCTACTTGGGAGGCTGAGGCAAGAGAAATCACTTAAGCCCAAGAGTTTGAGGTTGCCGTGAGCTGTGATGCCACCGCACTCTACGGAGGGCAACATAGTGAAACTCTGTATCACACACACAAAAAAATTGGCATACATTAAACTTTACTCTTTGTGTTGTAAAGTTCAATGGGTTTTGACAAATGCCTAATATCTTGTATCCACCATTACAATATCATACAGAAATGTTTCATCACCCTGAAAAATCCAGGGTGCTTCACCTATTCAACCCTCCTTCTCCTGAGACCTGTGATCACTGTTCTGCTTGCCATGTCTGTACTTGTGCTTTTCCAGAATGTCATATAATTGGTATACATGATGTAGTTTTTTTTAAGAGTGATTTTTTTTTTTTTTTTTTGGCCGGGGCTGGGTTTGAACCTACCACTCCTGGCATATGGGGCTGGCGCCCTACCCTTTTGAGCCACAGGCACCGCCCTAAATATGTTTGATTTTTTTCTTTTTTAGCAGTTTTTGGTCAGGGCTGTGTTTAAACCCACCACCTCCGGCATATGGGGTCAGCCTCCTACTCCTTAAGCCACAGGAACTGCCCTTTTTAGAGTGACTTCGATACGCATTTGAGATTTATCCATGCTCTTTCTTTTTTTTTTGAGACAGAGCCTCAAGCTGTCCCCCTGGCTAGAGTGCCGTGGCATCACAGCTCACAGCAACCTCCAACTCCTGGTCTCAAGCGATTCTTCTGCCTCTGCCTCCCAAGTAGCTTAGGACTACAGGCGCCTACCACAATGCCTGGCTATTTTTTGGTTGCAGCTGTCATTGTTGTCTGGTGGGTCCGGGCTGGATTCGAACCTGCCAGCTCAGGTGTATGTGGCTGGCGCCTTAGCCGCTTGAGCCACAGGCGCCGAGCCTATCCATATTCTTTCATGGCTTGAAAGTGCAGTTATTTATTTTAATTGCTGAGGAATATTCCATTGTACAGATGTACCAACCCCATTTTTCATGCACTTAGGTTACTTTGAACTTATATTTAAATCTTACAATATCCCCCATCATTGAAAGGCTTCAGTGTCAGTTTTACATGGTCAATTGGTCAATTTTGCCAGATGATCTATCAGTTCCCCTTGACCCCCAGAGATACCAAATCTGCAGTTTTCCATTGTCCAGTCCAGATTAGCTATACTCGAAAGAAACTGCAGTATTGTTCTCCTGGATCTGCTCTTTGACATCATACTGGAAATTTCCTTTGTCTCTCTCTCTCTATATATATAGACCTCTTATACCCTGCATCCACCGTCTTCCTTTTCCTTGGGTTATTTTAGGGCAACATACCCTCCAGCAACTTCCTGAGAAATACTGAGTAGTGAATGGAAGGTATGTAACTGAAAATTTTGGCTTCCTTCATGACTGAGAGTTTGGCTAGATATAAAACTGAACATTAAAAATAATTTTCAGGGGTGGCACCTGTGGCTCAAAGGAGTAGGGTGCTGGCCCCATATACCAGAGGTGGTGGGTTCAAAGCCAGCCCCTGGACAAAAACTGAAAATAAATAAATAAATAAATAAAATAATAATTTTTGGGGGGAGGATGGGTGGAGAGAGGGTAATTGGTGGGACCATACCTACAGTGCATCTTACAAGGATTTACTTAATGTAGAATATAAATGTCTTAACACAATAACTAAGAAAATGCCATGAAGGCTGTGTTAACCAGTTTGATGAGAATACTTCAAATTGTATATAAAACCAGCATATTGTACCCCAAGATTGCATTGATGTACAAAGCTGTGATTTAGTTAAAAATAATAATAAACAAAAAAATAAAAATAACAAAAATAATTTTCACTCAGAAATGTGAAGAAAGTGGTTCATCATTGTTTTGTTTTAGTTTCCAGTATCGTTACTGGGAAATCTAATGCCATTTGATTCCTGCTTTGTCTATGTCAACAATTTTTTTTTTTTTTTTGAGACAGACTCACTTTGTTGCCCAGGCTAGAGTGCCATGTATCAGCCTAGTTTACAACAGACTCAAACTCCTGAGTTCAAGCAACCCTCTTGCCTCAAGCCTCCCCAGTAGCTGGGACTACAGGTGCCTGCCACAACACCCAGCTAATTTTTCTGTTTAGTAGAGACGGGGTCTCACTATTGCTCAGGCTGAACTCAAACTCCTGAGCTCAAGTGATCTTCCCACATGGGCCTCCCAGAGTGCTAGGATTACACGTGTGAGCTAACATGCCTGGCCCTGTTTTTTCTTTTAAGGCTTTTACAGTATTTTCTTTCTACATGGTATTCTAACATTTCACAATAATGTCAATTAGTGAAGGTCTTTTTGTTCAGTGTTGGGTCTTATTGAGTTCATTAGTTCTGGGAAATATATATATATAATTTTTTTTTGCAGCTTTTGGCCAGGGCCGAGTTTGAACTTGCCACCTCCGGTATATGGGGCCGGTGCCCTGCTCCTTTGAGCCACAGGCGCTGCCCTATACATATAATTTTTAATGATCCAGAGTATCAAGCTGTCACCCTGGGTAAAGTACTGAGGCAACATAGCTCACAGCAACCTCCAGCTCAGGTTCAAGCAATTCTCTTATTTTAGTTTTTCATTTTTAGTAGAGATGGGGTCTCATTTTTGCTCAGGCTGGTCCTGAACTCATGAGCTCAAGCAATCCACCCACCTCAGCCTCCCAAGTGCTACTAGGATTACAGGCATGAGCCACCACACGGGCCCTTTCACTATTTTCCCATATGGCTCAAGTCCATCCAAGATTGAGTTTGTATTTTTCTTTTCTTTTTTTTTTTTGAGACAGAGTTTCACTTTGTCACCCCCAGGAGAGAGCTATGATGTCACAGTTCACAGCAACCTCAAACTCGTGGGCTCAAATGATTCTCTTGCCTCAGCCTCCCGAGTAGCTGGGACTATAGGTGCCCACCACAACACCTGGCTAATTTTAGAGATGAGGTCTCGCTCTGGCTCAGGCTGGTCTCAACACTGTGAGCTAGGGCAATCCACCTGCCTCTGCCTCTCAAAGTGCCAGGATTACCAGCATGAGCCACCATACCCAGACTGTTTGTATTTCTGATTTCTGTTTGTATGTTTGTTTTTGAGATGAAAATAGGACAGAAATGTCTTTACTCACCCATCTTAAAACCTAGAATAATGCTTTTCTTTATATTTGTGATTTTAATTGAAAAATTTAAGAGGTTTAATGTGATGGTTCATGCCTGTAATTCCAGTACTTTGGGAAGCTGAGGTCACTTGAGGCCTAGTGTTTGAGATCAGCCTCTGAAACATAGCAAAACTTTGTATTTATGAAAACTAAAAAAAAAAAAAAATTTAACTGGGCATGGTGACACATGTATAGTCCTAACTACTCAAGGAGGCTGAGTTGGGAGGATCGCTTAAGCCAAAGAGTTCAAGGCTATAGTGAGCCCTGGGCACACCACTGTACTCCAGGGTGGGTGACAGAATGAAACCTTATGTCCTAAAAAAAAAATTAAAATGTTGAAAAGACTTTGGCTAATTTTCTAAATAAAATATTATAATTATTGGAATTATGAATAGTGTTACATTAGAAAATTTCTCTTAGGCTCTGCGCCTATAGCTCAGTGGCTAGGGTGCCAGCTACATACACTGGAGCTGGCAGGTTCAAACCCAGCCTGGGCCAGCTAAAACAACAATGACAACTGCAACTAAAAAACAGCCAGGCGTTGTGGTGGGCACCTGTAGTCCCAGCTACTTGGGAGGCTGAGGAAAGAGAATCGCTTAAGCCCAAGAGTTGGAGGCTGCTGTGAGCTATGATTCGACAGCACTCTACGGATGATGACATAATGAGACTGTCTCAAAAAAAAAAAAAAAAAAAGCAAAAAAAAATTTCTCTTAATGTCAGTGCACAATGACAATGAGTGCCACATATGGGTACCATTCATAATACCCTTGTGTAGCTAGCATTCTGGGTGAAAATTAAGTTATGCAAATTAGATCTACTGTTGTCCTACAATGAACTATGAAACTAACAGCTACAGTCAACCACTACTAAACATGTACTATACACAGCAAAATATTAATAGTTACATGCCAATGCCTACAAAGGATGCCTCTGATTCCAATTGTCTTTCTTGTTTTTTGTTTTTTTTTTTTCAGTTTTTGGCCAGGGTTGGGTTTGAACCCACCACCTCCGGCATATGGGGCCAGTGCCCTACTCCTTTGAGCCACAGGTGCCGCCCAAAGGCATCAATTTTTTTTTTTTTTTAGTTTGTGACTGAGGCTGGGTTTGAACCCACCACTTCTAGCATATGGGGCCGGCGCCCTACTCCTTTGAGCCACAGGTGCCACCCCCTGATTCCAATTGTCAATGGAAGTATCCGTTATTCTTCTCCATCTCAATAGTACTTACTATGCATGCTCAGTTGTTTATGGTTGGTGTACTGGAAATTGAGAAATTGAGCTAAAGGGTCTGGAAGATAAAGATAATCAGTGAAAAGCAAGGCATATTAAAACAATGAATACCTGGGCAGCACCTGTGGCTCAGTGGGTAGGGTGCCGGTCCCATATACCAAGGGTGGCAGGTTTGAACCCTGACCTGGCCAAACTGCAACAGAAGGATAGCTGGGTGTTGTGGCAGGCACCTATAGTCCCCGCTGCTTGTGAGGCTTAGGCAAGAGGATCCCTTGTGTCTAATAATTTGAGGTTGCTGTGAACTATGACATCACAGCACTCTACTGAGGTTGACAAAATGACTCTGTCTCAAAAATAAATAAATAAGTCTCTCTCCTCCTCTCTCTCCTTTTGCCCTCTTCTCTCTCCTTTTTTCTCTCCTCTTCTCTCCTCCCTCCTCCTTGGTGCTGCTCTGCAGTATCCCTCCCTCTCCAATAAAGACCTTTCATACAAGCAAAATAAATAAATAAATAATAACAACAACAACAAAAACTTAACTGTTTTGGCCAGGTTGGGTGGCTCATACTTGTAATCCTAGCACTCCTAGGAGGCTGAGGTGAGAGAATTCTTTGAGTTCAAGGCCAGCCTGAGCAAAGTGAGACCCTGTCTCCTCTAAAAATAGAAAAATTAGCTGGGTGTGATGGGGCACACCTATAATCCCAGCTACTTGGGAGGCTAAGGCAAGAGGATTATTTGAACCCCAGGAGTTTGAGGCTGCTATGAGCTAGGCTAAGGCCTTGGCACTCTAGCTTGGGTGAGAGAGTGACATTCTGTCTCAAAAACAAGCAAACAAAAAACAAAGAGGTTTAATATATTGAATATTACTTAAAAAACACAAATAATTCTAAATAGTATCCCCCAACAATAGAAGTTCTCCTCTTAGAATTAAAAAATGTGGCTTGGCGCCTGTGGCTCAATTGGCTAAGGCGCCAGTCACGTTACACCTAAGGTGGCGGGTTCGAATCCCCAGGCCAGGCCCGCCAAACAACAATGATGGCTGCAACCAAAAAATGGCTGGGCGTTGTGGCGGGCGCCTGTGGACCCAGCTACTTGGGAGGCAGAGGCAGGAGATTCGCTTGAGCCCAGGAGTTGGAGGTTGCTATGAGCTGTGATGCCATGGCACTCTACCCAGGGGGATAGCTTGAGGCTCCATCTCAATAAAAAAAAAAAAAAGAATTAAAAAATGCAACTGATGGGCGGCACCTGTGGCTCAGTGGGTAGGGCAATGGCCCCATATACTGAGGGTGGCAGGCTCAAACTGAGCCCCTGCCAAACTGCAACAAAAAGATAGCCGGGCATTATGGCAGGCACCTATAGTCCCAGCTACTTGGGAGGCTGAGAGAATCACCTAAGCCCAGGAGGTGGAGGTTGCTATGAGCTGTGTGATGCCAGACTCTGTCTCTACAAAAAAAAAAAAAAAAAAAAATGCAATTGACATTTAGCATTTGATTTCTACTTCCTTAGACAGAATCTAATACTTTCTCTTTTTTTTGAGACAGAGTCTCACTATGTCACCCTCAGTAGAGTGCTGTTGTGCCACAGCTCACAGCAACCTCAAACTCTTGGCCTTAACAGATTCTCTTGCCTCAGCTTCCCAGGTAGCTGGGACTACAGGTGTCCACCGCGATGCCCAGTTATTTTTTAGTTGCAGTTGTCATTGTTGTTTAACTGGCCCAGTAAGGGTTCGAACCCACCAGCTTCCGTGCATGTGGCTGGCACCATAACCACTGTACTTTAGGCGTTGAGCCAGAATCTAATACTTCTAATACTTGAGAGTACTCAATGAAATCTGTTAAATGCATGAATGGGCAATAATACTGTTATGGTTTATATGTCTGTATCCCCTCTAAAATTCAAGTTGAAACTTAATTCCCAATGCAATGGCATTAAGAGGTGGAGGCTTTGGAAAGTGATTAAGCCATGAGGGCTCTGCCCTCATTGCCATTATAATCACTGCCTTATAAAAGAGCCTGAGGGAGTGAGTTTATCCCTTCCATCACTTCTGTCATGTGAAGACAGTATTTGTCCCCTCTGGAAGATGCAGCAAAAAGGTGTCATCTTGGAAGCAGAGCAGCCCTTACCAGACACCAAAGCTGCTGCACCTTCAACTTGGACTTTTCAGCCCCCAGAATTATGGGAAATACATTTCTATTGTTTAAATTGTTTATATGAGACAGACACTGACACTTAAGTTCATGAACTCATCCTATAAAAAGTATTGCACATCTCATTGCTCAATGTCACTACAGTCACCTTCAAAGTACTGCCCTGAGGAAGCTATGCATCCACCCCAGTGCCTAATCCACCTGTGAAAGCAATTTCAGAACTCTTTTTCTGGAATGGCTATCAAAGCTATCATTGTATTACCCTTGATGTACTGAATGCTATCAAAATGCCTTCCTTTCAATATTTCTTTTATTTGGGGGTAAAGAAAAAAGTCATTGTTGCTGGGTGAGGTGGCTCATGCCTGTAATCCTAGCACTCTGGGAGGCCAAGGTGGGTGGATTGCCTGAGCCCGCAGGCTCAAGACCAGCCTGAGCAAGAGTGAGACCTCATCTCTAAAAATAGCCGGGCATTGTGGTAGGTGCCTATAGTCCCAGCTACTCGGGAGGCTGAGGCAAGAGGATCTCTTGAGTCCAAGAGGTTGCTGTGAGCTATGATGCCATGGCACTCTACTGAGGGGCAACAAAGTGAGACTGTGTCTCCAAAAAAAATGAAGAAAAGAAAAGAAAAAAGTCATTGGGGACCAGAGTGGGTGTTCCAATAAAGTTATTTGTTTACCAACTAAAAAGTCCTTCACAGACAATGCCACATGAGCTGGTGCACTGTCATGATGCAAGAGCCATGAGTTGTTGGCTAAGATTTTCCTTTTTTCTATTGATGTTTACTTGGTCTGCAATGGTTCTTATAGTCAGCTGATGATTTTGACACACAATTTGGCAAATCTTTGCAATGTTTTCATCAGTTGAGCTTTCTCTCCCCTCAGAAAAACGTCTGTCTAATCCATTTGTACACTGCTGTTTTCCTCATATTGTGCCCATAAACTTGGACTAATATGTCCCTGATTTCACTTTTACTCTTGCCAAATTTAACAAGAAATTTAATGTTCATTCATTACTCTAATTCAAGCTCTGACATTGTCACAATAATACACAAAAACATACAACAATAATGAACACTTAGCAGGTCATTGCCACACATCAATCTGAACACAGCTGGAAGACACCGATATACCAAAGTTATGAAACTTTACAGTTATTTTGACAGTGCTGCCAGCAAAAAGGCACAGCGGCAAGTTTGCAAACTTAATTGCCAGACCTTGTAAATGACCCTGTTTGTGGTATGTTATAGCAATAAATAGGCAAATACTATGGAAAGAATTTTATCATCTTTTTTTTTTTTTTTTAGACAGGTCTCTCTCCATTGCCTCGGCTAAAGTGCTGAGGCATCCTCATAGCTCACTGTAACCTCAAACTCTTAGCCTCAAGTGATCCTCCCAAAGAGCTAGGGTTACAAGTATGAGCAACCAGACCCAGACCCCATCATCACAATTTTAACAATGAGGAAAGTATAGTTGAAAAAAGCTTACTGCTACATTAGTAGTCTCTAAAATTGGGTGTATATAATACTATATATATATATATTTTTTTTTTGAGACATAATCTATGTCATCCTGGGTAGAATGCTATGGTGTCACAGCTCATAGCAACCTCAAACTCTTGGGCTTAAGTGATTCTCTTGTTTCAGCCCCCCAAGTAGCTGGGACTACAGGAGCCTGCCACAATACCCAGCTATTTGTTGGTTGTAGTTGTCATTGCTGTTTGGCAGGCCCGGGCTGGATTTGAATCCACCAGCTCCGATGTATGTGGCTTAGCACCCTAGCTTTTGATCTACAGGCACCAAGCCTACCATACTATATTTTTAATCAAATATTTTATTATGTACACAATAGCATAGAAGTCCAAATATATAATGTATAAAAACGTACAATATTTGAGGATTTGTGCTGAAGAGTGTTTTATTGATGATGTGAGTGGCCAGGAAAGTTTTCAGGCCACTGTAGTAGACCAAGGGCAAGTTGTCCTGGTTGTGTTGTGATTTCTTTAACCCTGAACTCTTGAACCTAGCACAGAGAGAGTGCTTGATAAATGTTCTGAATGAGAACAGATACATGAACAGATAGGCCAATGAATACAGGGACATTGATTTAGACGTCCGAAATAATATAATTAGTGCCAACTAGTAAGTGGAGGTGTCAGGATTCAAATTCAGATCTGCTCAACTCCAAAGCTGTACTTCTCTAAGACTAGGTGCTGCTCAGCACACCGAACAGATTAGAAAGGGAGAAGCTGAGATGTTTTTCCAAGCAGTTGGTTGTTAAAAACACACAGATAACCCCCAAGTAACAGAAAAGCATTACATTAATCAGGAGGTTTTACCATTCTGTCAGCTTTTCCACTACAGAGAGATTCTTCGGAAACTTAGAAAAGCAAACAGGCTCTATCGCATTTCCTCCAGTTACACATACACACATGTTCAGGCAGCACCAGAGGCTGTGTCCTCTGTGGACTCGGACACTTCCTTTTCTGCATGCAATACACAGAGGGAATCTCTCAACTTTTTTTTTCAGCATAGGCCCTATTTCCTCCCTCAAAAAATGAAACAAAAACCTTATATCAGGTAAGGAATACAAGCTTCTTTTCCACTAAGCTATTTATCTACGATACCTAATTAGTCACAAGACAGATTGACTTGAGTTTCACTTCTTAATACATCCAATCCAAGTAAAGTGAACTCGTCTAATGAATGAATGTTGAAAAACTAAGGGCATAGGTTTTCAGAGCCTAAAAAAGAAACACTGTCAATTATTGAGAATCTCTATGTGCAAGACATTCTACGATTGGTTAATTTCCACAACAGCCCTAGAAGTTATTATCCATTTTATAGATGAAGAAACGGCTTAAGCAGGTTAAGGAAGTTGTATAAAACCCCACAGCTGGGAAACGCTATAGGGGATTTAAACCCAAATTCACCTTGTTCAAAGCCCATCTGCCCATTGTACCATTATGCCCTTACAGATAAAATACATGGAGCTGCCCACACATGGCTGCCAATATATAACAAAAGAAAGAAGTAAACCTTGGTTATTATTTTTAAGCCACTAAACTTCCAGGGTTTATTACTGCAGCCTTATCTAAAAGAAGTTGACTGAAATAGGTTAATACTTGTTAAGAATCTCTATTAATTATACCATCCCCCAATAAGTACTTACCTTAGACAAAGGCTCAAAAATGATTGATGCTCTCCAGGGAAGA